>CM035435.1:32029411-32264411 GCA_020310875.1 Ceratopteris richardii | reverse complement strand
TTTCTTGGGTCACAAATACTCCATGTTGAGTATATGTAATCTCCATCCCCAAGAAGTATGACAGATCTCCTAAGTCACTTATTTTGAACTCCTTTTCCATCTGTTTCTTTAATCTTTGGATTCCTTCTTCATCTGTACCTGTAAGGATTATATCATCAACATATATGCACATGTATATGAAACCATTATCACTTGCTTTGACAAGCAAGCTACTATCTGCTTTAGACACCTGAAATCCAAGTTCTTTCAAGAACTTTACAAGTCTATAATTCCATGCCCTTGGGGCCTGCTTCAAGCCATACAAAGCTCTCTTGAGCTTGCACACATGATCTGGATACCTTTTATCTTTGAACCCTTGAGGTTGCTCCATGAACACATCATCTGAAATATAACCATTCAGAAAAGCATTTTTCACATCAAGTTGACATAACTTCCAACCTTTACATGCAGCAATAGCTATAAGTGTCCTGATGGTTGTCATCTTTGCCACAGGACTATAAGTCTCATCATAGTCAACACCATAAGTCTGAACAAACCCTTTGACAACAAGTCTAGCTTTGTATCTAGACACACTTCCATCTGCAAACCTCTTAGTTTTGTAAACCCACTTACATCGAATGATCTTCTGGCTATTTGGTTTAGGAACCAAATCCCAAGTTTGATTTTCCAATAGTGCATCATATTCTTCCTGCATAGCTTTCTCCCACTTTTCCTTACCTTTTGCCTCTTCATATGTAGAAGGGTCTTTGTTGGAAGCAGTCAGAGGCACAGACGACGTGGAAGCATGTAAAGACGGAGCAGGGAGCCAGTCGGATCATTTTTTCAAACACCCAACAGTGATTTTCATCACTCTTGTAACATATGTAATATAGACAAAAACCTCATTTTGTAATTCATAGCTCCATTTTGTGCAAGCCGAGGAGTCCTCGAGCTTGAGGAGCTTAGGTAGAATGCGCATACCAATTTTCGTTATTTTTAGACATCGTTTACCCTTCCAAATAGCCTCTAGGACCTATTTTTTAACTATGCCGGTCACTAGATGTGAAACCGGTCAAAACTAGTCTAGAAACTATAAAAAGAGCTAGAGAGCTCATTTTTGAGGTTGGTTCATTTTGGTTAGTGTGAGCTTAGAGCTAGTTTGAGCTTGTAAGAGTGTTCTTGAGTAATAGAGCTATTTTCCCACCTTCCATTGTGTCTTGCTTGTCTCTTCATTGTGTGTGTGTGTGTGTGTGCATCTTTGTGCTTCTCACCTTCACTCTCACTTCATCTCACATTCACGATCTTCATATCACTCCTATCTCTTCCGCGGATTGACATTAAGGAGGTGGAGCTTCTTAACGTGGTTCTCACCATTGTGCTAGAGCAACACCAAATTTGGCGCCGTTGCCGGGGATCGAGTCTAGGACGAATGTGTGATGGTAAGAGTATAGCAAGAAGTGGCGTTGGAAGGTAAAAATTTCAGTTTTTGTTGTTGTTTTTACTTAGTTTTTAGTGTTTTTCACTTCCCCCACACTCCATCTTCATCATCGCATCATCATCTTCATCTCCAAAAAAAAAATCAGAAAATTTACCATATCCACCCATTCACCTCATTTCCCCTCATTTGTGCATGCGAGAGAGCAAGAGAGAGTTTTTGTGCTTGTGTGTACCTCTGTTTTCTTGAGTTTTCTTGCAGGTACGGTGATCCAGAGCATCAGGAAAGCTTGGGAAAGGTAAAATTTCACTCTCTGTCCAAGATCTGCCGAGTGTGGCGGACCATCGCGATGGTCCGCAACCTTCGGATTTTGAGGTAGGCGACCACACCACGAGGTAGGCGATCCTTGCGCACACACGGCACCATAGTTGCATTTCAAAAATTTGTCATTTGGTGGACCATCGCGATTGGCTCGGACCATCGCGATTGTGTCGCACCATCGCGATAGGCTCACGCCATCGCGACGGCTCGGCCGGACCATCGCGACGGTTCGCTTTTTCGGACCATCGCGACGGTTCACTTGAGCCATCGCGACGGTCCACTTGGACCATCGCGACGGTTCATTTGACCCCGGACCATCGCGACAGCCCAAAATCGGACCATCGCGATTGGCTCAAGCCATCGCATCGCGGACCATCGCGACGGTTCATTTCGGACCATCGCGATTGTCCACCGTTGACCGTTGACCGCGCCATCGCGATTGTCCGCCCGATCACGCCATCGCGACGGTTCGATTTTTTGGACCATCGCGACGGTTCGACCTCACGCCATCGCGATCGTTCACTTCGAGCCATCGCGACGGTTCGCCTTTTCGGACCATCGCGATTGTCCAAATTCCACGCCATCGCGACGGTTCGCTTGGACCATCGCGACGGTCCCAGACCATCGCGATTGCCCACCCCCATCGCAAATTTTGGACTTCAATTTTTGACCAATTTTGAGGGTATTTTTGGAAAATTTTTGGACCATTAGACTCATAGGAGACCCCTTAGCTCTTATTTGAGAGAAAATTGGATTGTTAGTTTTTACCCCCCAGGGCCTGAACGCTCATAACTTTTTCATCCGAAGTCCGTTTTTTGAGCTTAATAGCTCGTTAGAAAGCTCGTTTTTTTCATAAAGAATACATCTATTTTTGGATAAGCTATTTTGAGGTTCACCTAGTTTGGGACTAGAAAGCCAGGGGGCACACATTGGAAATTTGGGCAAAAAGGGAAGGGATTTAAAAGATGTATGTGCTCAAGTGTTTAATCATCTTGTGAATTGGTCTAACATTGGAATTTTCCAGGTCTAGCAAGGGCAATCCAAGTCAAGCAAGCAAGCAAGGCAGTGGAGACAGCAGAGCTTGGGAAGCACGGCTTCTTGGGCAACAGGGCATCAGAGCAACCAGAAAAGCCGACTCGAGGTTGGAAGATTACTCAACCCCCTCAGTCAATTCTTAGCTTAGGCTAAACGGTAGTTGTGGATTTAAAACGATAGGAACGCCTAAAGTTCAAGATACCTAATTCTATCAAGTTTAAGACTTAAAGTAAAGGTGTGTGTGACGCGAAAACCTAAAGAAAAGAACATAAGTCTGACGGAACGATAACTCAAAATCATAACGAAAGTCGAATTCCTGACGCATAAATTAAGACAAGGATCCAGAGAAAATTAAAAAGAACCAAGAATTAATCACAAAAGAGCCATTGACGATCTAAGTGTGTAATTGAGTGAGCAAGGAAGGAAATTAATGAACCTTAGATCGGGCAAACATATAGGTAAGTTAGACAGACGAAGCCTTAGATCATCAGAGGCGAGTGTAAGAACTACTGCTCGATCGTGGGCTCAGCAATTGAATACTAGTTACCCTTACGAGGGCTCAGACACCAGTGGCTCAGAAATGGCATTTAGCACAGAAAGACCAGAACTAGGGTCAAATGTTGCATACTTAGAAAAACCAGAAGGACCCTATAGGACTCAACTAGAGTTTCTCCGAACCAACCGACTAGGTGCTCGCATCTATGAGGATGGTTTGCGAAGGCAAGTGGTGCAACTGCACAACCCTGATCAACCCATCGGATTGGAAAGACCAGTGGTGAAATTTGAGAGAGATGCTTACATAGACAAAGAAGGAACCATGTACATCCTAAGTACACAGCCCAACGATACGAATGAGTTTGGCACAATCCAATTAGAGACAGAAGGGAAATTTCAAGGAAAAGAACCGTTAGAAGAGCCTAGAACACCTAGAGGGAAATCCGTATTAACAAGAGTACTCATCCCAGAATGGATCCCTCAGGATAACAGGAGCATCGAGTTGTTTGTAAATAAAGAGACCGACGAAGCCTTTTGGAGGTACAGAAAGGAACATCCTAGTGAGGTAGGAATCATCACAATCTACGAGTTCAAGGACCCGGATACACCTGGAAAGGTTGTATACCTGGATGAGACATCAGAAAGAGTCTTTGTGGTGCCCGACCACGCTAGAAACACATATACATGGAGAGGTGAATTGGTATTCCCTCCATCTAGAATGAACATGAATACAAGTCAACAAGGGGCTGGAACATCATCAGCCTTTGGAAATCAAAGAGAAAAGAATAAAGAAAGACCCGAAGTAAGCTTCACTCATCCCGTAGGAAGAGATAGAATAACCACGGACACTAATAGAATGGATAGACAAAGAGATCATGGAATACCAGGTGGTAGAGATGATTTTCCTCTACCTAGACCACGTGAACACACAAGAATGTTGAGACCCACACAGTTAGTGAAATCCATGAAAAATTATTTTGATGGGACAGGAGATCCCTATGATCATGTCGCAGAATTCAAGCAAGTACTAAGAGCAGAACAAGTCGAAGACATGTTCACGCAGTACAACGCATTTGGACTAACGTTAAAGAATACAGCTTTAACTTGGTTCCAACCATTGCAGCAAAGGCAATTTAGGGACATCCATCACCTTTTAGAGTCATTCATCACTGAATTCTCTAAAAGTGGGATTAGACATGACACGTCGTCGTTGATTCATAGCTTTAAACAGACCCCTCAAGAAACAGTTAGACTCGCAGGACGTAGGTTTAGACAGTATGTTGAACGATGTCCAATGCAAGAGCTACCCTCACAAGCCAAGCAAGTGTCATTGTTCCTAGATGGCTTGTTGAGCTCTAAACTACGCTCCTATGTGTACTTGAAAGAACCCAGAACGCTAGAGCAATGTGTAAGAATTTGCATAGACATTGAGGACAACTTAGGAGACGAGTTGGAACTTTCAAAGGTCTATAAGGACTCAGACTGTTCATCTCTAGCATCCACGAAATTGTCTAGCTCGATAGAGGACCTAGCAGAGAAAGTGGCCCAGAAACTAGGAGTCTCTAGTAAACCTAGGGGGCTTCCAAACAAGCGTTGTTACACCTGTGGCGGTGATCATATGGCAAATGTGTGTCCCAATGCACCACAACCACAAGCCAATCCTAGTGGCCAATACTGTACGATTGAAAGAAGATACACGAATCATACGGCTCAGGACTGCCCATACAACAAACAGACCGTAAGGCAGAACTACCCGCAAGCATACCAACAGCCAGGTAGATATCAAGGCCATTACAATGCTCAGACTTATTACTATAGGCCTCCTCAGAACTACCCATACCAGGCTCAACAAAGACCTCAACCTGTCTTAGCTCAGCAGCCACCACCACTAGCAAATGTTATCACAGTCAAATATGCTGCTCCAGAAGAAAACCTAAGTAGGGCCTTAGTGCCTTCGTCACCCTTGATCACAGAGAGTGACCCACACTCAAACAGTTTTGACTCTACGCATGTAGATAGTCCACCCGCATATTACACGGAGTCACCAGAACATGTGGAGACATATCATTACGATAGTCCACCAGTGGAACCTAGTTGGGAGCCCGACTATGCTCATTTGATGTACACAAACCCAAACCCACGGCCCCAATTGAGACAACAGAGACCACAGGGCCCTAGAGGACCATGCTTTAGGTGCCAAGGAGATCATTTTATAAAGGATTGTCCACATCCTCCCATAGCAGGGCAATCACAGTACTATAACATCCAAGGCTTTTGTGCCGATTGTGGCAAAGAGCACATAATCAAAGATTGTCCTAAGAACCCAGTTAACGCTTCGAATGTGACACCAATCAACGTGATAGGTATTGTAAATAACGCCGATGGATCCAATCCTACCTACGTGCCTATCCAAGCTATAACAAGAGCCCAGGCGCTCTTACAGAACCAACAGCTTAATCAAGAGAAAGTAACCGGAACCAGTGAAGTTGCAGAATCTAGCAGTAAAAAGACAAAATCTTGGAAAGATTCTAGAGAAAGAATTAAGAGAAAATGGAGTAAAAAGATAACTGAGTTGGAAGGAAGTTTAAAGGAATCTAGAGCCAAAATCCAAGAATTGACTTCACAAGACTTGAATCAAGAGAATCCAGCTCAGAAATCAGGATCAGTTTTAGCGGAACCCATACCAGAAAATCTAGACATGATGTTTCGTGCTTATCAGGCTAGATTAAAAGAGGGACCTCAAGTAGCCGAAATGAGTAAGAACTACCCTCGAGCTGATCTAGAAATTGAGAGAACTAAACTTTGCATGAAGATGGTAGAACTAGCACAAGCTTTGTTCGAAGCCTCTAGATATCTTAATTGGAGTAACATGGCAAAACCGGAGTTACACTTCCAAGGACTAATGGAGAGGCTAGAATATTTGATTGAAAGCAAAGAGAAAAAGGATCAGCATAGGAACCCTATTGTCCCAGAGACACAGGAAAGGAATGCACCATCCCTGTCTCAAGTACCCAATACAGAAAGTCAAGACAATTTGTCTTCTATACATAAGTTCTCACATGAATTTTTGAGAGAGATCCAAGAAGAGAAATGGAGAAAAGAACAAGGAACTCATCCTCCTATTCAAGAAATAGATGATTTGCAGGAGCAATTCCCCCAAGACATTCCCTCTATATATGATGATGTAGAGGAAGAACAACTGAGTGAACACACAGGCTTTGAATCTAATTCTTTACAAGAATTACCTCAGTTCACCGGACCTTGGGAAGCAAAGTCTATTAATATGAGAGCACCCACGATAATAGTGAGGAATGAAGAATCAGTAATCCCTAGAAACACAGAAGTGATCAAGAACACTAAGGTACAGTGTAACCTCACTCTAGAGGAGTTGTTAAAAGTAAAACCAGAATTGTGGAAGCATGTAGCAAATCAATTCCCCGAGCTTGCTACTACTCCCTCACAAATAGGATCACACAATAAGGTACCAGAGATACCAGTGGAAAAGATCGGAGATGTAAGCGAAGGAGAGGAAGGTAACACTTATCTTCCGATAACCCATCAGAGCTACACCACGAAAGCCATCTTAGATTCAGGAGCCGGAGTAGCCATAGCTACCACCGCTTTATGGAAACGTTGGGGTAAGCAAGCACTCAAACCTACCAGGATGAAGCTACAAATGGCTGACGGACACATAGAAAAACCATTAGGCTTACTAGAAGGAATATCTCTCACCACGTGTGGTGTAGAATTTGAGCATACCTTTGCCATTTGTGATTTTAGTAAAAATCATGCTTATGAAATGATATTGGGACGACCATTCATGCGTCAGTTGCAAATTGTACAAGATTGGGGAACTAATTCGTTGTACTTGCAACATTTAGGAGTGACTACCAAAGTCAATCTCAAAGACTATTCACATAGAGACGTGCCCCCAATACAATGGAATACCATCCATAAGACACCAGTAGAGACGGAATCCGTGCACTCATTAGAATCAGATCCTTCTTGGTTGCACGAGGATACTCATTTATGGATGTGTAAAGTGGAAAAACAAGAGGAAGAAAGATTAGAAGCAAGGACCTTAGGTGCAGAACAACATCCACGAACCCTTCAAGATCCATCTTACGCACCTGTAATATTCCCTGACGAAGAGTTTGAACCCCATGGTTGGGCAGAAATACTAGCAACCATGGATGTAGCCATCAATGAAGAACAATGGACACCCCACTGTGACGAGGATGGCTATGACATTTCAGTTTTCATGATAGAGCCAATCATGTGCGACGCAATTTTAGAAGAGTGTGAACCCAACACTGATGCATTTGAGGATGCAAGCGATATTGATTTAGAATCAATTATCATGGACCCACCCTTTGCATCAGAGGAAGAATATTTTTACGAAGTAGAGACTCACACTCAGAGACACGAGGAAATTACGAATGAAGTGAGATTAGCCACTCAAGTGACTACTAAGAATGAAGGCAAGAAAAGAAAGAAGAGAGAAACCATGTCAGAAAAAGAAGAATCCTTATTTGAAGTACCAGAGAATTTCAAGAAATATGAAATTGAAGATAGAAGAATCATGGTACGAATGCCCAATAGAAAGGCGAATGATGGACAAGTATATGATAACCGAGAGAAAACCAAAAAAATAATAGTAGCCATAGAAGGAGAGGAAGAAAAATGTACATACATAGGGCATGATTTGACAGCTGAAGAAGAAGAAGAGTTAGTTGCCCTATTGCGCGAATATAGAGATGTGTTCGCTTGGAGTTACAAGGACTTAAAAGGAGTAGATCCAGACATATGTTCTCATAGAATCCCTATGATTCCAGATGCAAAACCTACGAAACAGAAACCATACACGTACAATGATAACTACGCTGCAAAGATTAAAGAGGAGATAGATCGCTTGATAGAAGCAGGATTCATTTACGAAATTGAGCATACCGAATGGGTATCCCCCATTGTGGTAGTGCCCAAGAAGAATGGAAAATTGCGTGTGTGTATTAATCTTAAAAAAGTTAATGCCGCCACGATTAGAGACAGTTATCCTCTTCCTATCACAGAACATCTATTGGAAAGAGTTGCGGGCAAGGAAGTCTACAGCTTTCTTGATGGATTTTCAGGCTATAATCAAGTAGCCATTGCTCCAGAAGATCAACACAAGACGGCTTTTGCCACTGAATGGGGCATATTTGCATTTCGTGTAATGCCATTTGGCTTAACAAATGCACCCGCCACTTTCCAGCGACTCATGTGTCATGTTTTTAAGGAATTCTTACGCAAGAATTTGGAAGTTTATGTCGATGACATATGCGCTCATTCTAATGTAAGACAGACACATATCCCAGAGTTAAGACAAATATTTGACAAATGTCGAGAATATCAGGTTTGTTTGAACCCAGAAAAATGCGTTTTCATGGTCAGACAAGGCAAAATTCTAGGACACATTGTGTCAAAAAATGGAATCTCTACGGATGAAGAAAAGGTGAAGGTAATTGCAGAATTACCTAGACCAACTAACGTGAAAGAGGTACAGGCATTTATGGGCCATTGCGGATATTATAGGAGATTCATACACATGTATGCAATCATAGCCAAGCCATTGTACTCTCTTTTAACCAATTTTGACTGGACAGAAGAATGTGAGAATTCATTCAATGAACTTAAACGACGTTTGTGCTCAGCACCTATATTGACTACCCCAGATTGGAATAAGCCATTCCATGTACATGTGGATGCATCCAATTACGCCATAGGATGTGTGTTAGCACAACCCACGAGTGAAGGTAACATAGATCTCCCCATAGCTTACGCGAGCAGACAATTAAACGCAGCAGAAAGGAATTACACCACCACGGAACGAGAAGGACTAGGGATGATCTACGCAGTAAAGAAGTTCAGGCACTACTTGTTGGCCAACAAATTCAAGTTCTTTACAGATCATCAAGCCTTATTGTACCTAGTCAACAAACCATGTAACACGGGACGATTGATACGTTGGTTTCTATTACTCATGGAGTACGATTTTGAAGTGGTAGTCAGGAAAGGAAAGACACATCTTAGAGCTGACCACCTTTCAAGATTAACATCAGGAGAAGCTCCTCAAGGAGTAATGGATGATCTACCAGATGCATATTTGTTTAATCTTGAGATAGCACCAGAATGGGCTAAGCCTATAGTCCCTATTCTCACTTATGGACCCAAGAATCCTAGGTTAAAGATCAAAGAAGGAGAGATTACCAAATCTCAGAGATACCAAATCTTAGCAGGAAGCATATATAAACAGGATAATCAAAAGATTCTTGCTTGTTGTGTAGATGAATCAGAACATGCGAATTGGTTGCAATTAGCACACATAGGTGCATTAAAGCAACATCATTCAAAACATCGAACATTACAGACTCTGCATAGACTAGGAGTATATTGGCCTTCAATGGAAGCAGATGTCTACAAGTTGTGTAAAGAGTGCCATGTTTGTTGTGAAAGACCACCATTAGAGCATGCGACATTATATCACGTGTCTCTCACACCAGACTGGAGTGAACCTTTAGTGACATACTTGAGGACGAAAACCTTCCCTCAAGGTATGACCTTAGCTCGACAACGCAGTCTAGAGCAGGAAGCGCAAGATTACTCATTGATTGGCGATAATCTATACAAAAGAGGACGAGATGGATATCTAAGACAATGTGTTCATGAAAGCGATTATCTGAGCATACTAGAAACTGCACACCAAGGTGTTGCAGGAGGTCATTTTGGACCCGATAGGATAATCAAAGCCATCCTCTTCGCAGGATTATGGTGGCCCACTCTTCACATGGATGCTCATACCTATGTTAAGAGATGTGATGTGTGCCAAAGAACTCAGTTTCCTATTCGCAGAGATGAAATGCCATTGAAACCCATGATGGGCGGACGTGCATTTTCTAAGTGGGGTATAGACTTTGTAGGACCCATTAACCCCCCTGCAAAAGGTACACATGCGGAATACATTATTGTTGCCACAGATTATCTTACGAAATGGGTAGAGGCAAAAGCCACAAAAAAGAATGATGCACACACGACTGCAAAATTCTTATTTGAAAATGTCTTTACAAGATATGGATTGCCTATAGAGTTAGTGAGCGATCGAGGAACTCACTTTCTAAACCAAGTCATTGAATATTTGTTACAGGATTTTATGGTGATTCACAAGAAATCTGCACCATATCATCCTCAGGCCAATGGTCAGGCTGAAAGCACTAATAAGATCCTTTGTAATGTACTGACGAAACTCGTGAACAACAAACGTTCAGATTGGGATAAACAGTTACACCACGCTGTTTGGGCATATCGAGTGGCCTACAAGACCGTACTCAATGCAACTCCCTTTCAGATGGTTTTTGGTCAGAATGCAGTGCTTCCTTTGGACTTCTTGATACCGACCCTTAAGGTTGCACAAGAACATCAGTGGACCGGCCATGAATTATCAACAAGAATAATGGACTTGGAACGATTAGGAGAAACCAGGCTAAAGGCAGCAGCAGGAATATATGCAGCGAAGAAGCGACAGAAAGCGTATTTTGATGCACATGTGAAAGATAAAGGTTTAAAAGAAGGAGATTTAGTTCTAGTATATACGCTAAAGCAACACGCACGTAAGTTAGAAAAGCGAGGTTATGGACCTATGATCATTAACAGACTCTCAACAAGTGGAGCAGTACAGTTAGCCACCTTAGAAGGAAACATAATGCCTAATTATATTAGTGGCTGTAGAGTCAGGCTATATCAAGAACCTCTTACTGAGGATATGCTTAGACGACTCACGTTGGCAAAGAAGCGTAAGGAGGAAGAAAATAGAATACGAGCGGAAGCTCAGGCTGAAGCAATAGAACGCATTAAACGCATGAAGTTAAGAAGACAAGGACTAGGGAGAGAACATTTTAACCATCTGGAAACTACACCCAGATACCCCATGGCCATGTGTCAAGTAAAGTCAACCACTCATCCTAGTATAGTGGACAGGAGACCATTCATTACAGTTAGGCTAGAGCACGGCAACCCTTGTCAAGAGCTCAGGGCTTTAATTGACTCAGGTGCTGCGACTAGTGCTATTAGGTGGTCCCACTATAAGGATTCAGGAATAGAAATGCGGCCAATTGAGGCATACCTCATAGGGCTAGGAGGCATGGAAACCCCTTGCATGGGTGAAGTGGACCTTCCTATCCTCATTAAGGATGTAACCATGACAGCGAAGCTACTAGTGTGCCATGATGACGACCTGATAGAACCCCTAATCCTTGGCCAAGATTGGCTATACGATCACTCAGTGGACCTAAATCTTAGACAAGGCTCCTTACAAATTGGAACCTTAGAACATAAGCGAGTGATACCGCTTGACTTCCCTAATGGCATTCCAACTGACGGTTGTGACCCTAGACCCTATGAAATGCATGCGATGGAAGACCGGAAGATCTTTAATCAGCTCAGTCACGTTACGTCTACACCAACCCACTCGGGATTGGCCATGGACAGTTGTCTATCAGAAGGACGACAGGAGATCTTCCCTGGGACTTCCTGCAAACTAGAAGCGGCAGCTACCCAACCGCTAGGGCAGATGGACACAATCAGCGGTCAGGTGGGTTGCATCAGCGGCCAGACGAGCACACCATCCTGCGGTGCTCATCCTTCCAAACTTGTTGCGGACTGGCCTAGATTAAAGTTAAAGAACGAATCACTTCCTAATGGGCAGGTCACGCAAGTGTTGGATCTCCCTTCTTTTCCAAAGCAGAGCGTCCATCCGACCTCTCAACCTCAACCACAACAGAGTCAACCACGACGAAGGAACCCTGACCGACAGCAGTATCAGAAGACACAACAAGGAAAGCAGTCTAGGCCACCCAAAGGAAGCGGCACCAGACAAATATGGGTGCCAAAAGGACAGAAAACACCGAAGAACTCCAACCAAGCAGAGATCGACAAGAAAAAGGCAGGGCAGAAATAGAATCAGTATCCACCACCCCCCCTACCTTCTTCTACAAGTCCGAGCATTCGACAAATTTGGATCGCCAAGAAATATCTTACCCATAGACCCACACCCACGCAGATTTGGGTACCCAAACAATGTATTATATCTCAACCCTCAAGCCATGTAATATATACCCCTCAGAAACCTTTTCATCCTTCAAAACCACCAAACCCGATACCGCTTTTTGTTCCTCAGCAGAAACCCACCACCCACTCAAAGACTCTTTGGAAATGGATACCGAAGCCTGTCCAACCGTCTTCCCCTAACCCATTGTCTAACTACCCCCCGACTAACATACAACCTTGTGATAAATCACTAACCTTTAAACCTTGTAGAAATTCACCCACCATCATCACACGTCACTCATGATCTCATCTCATCCAGGAATGTATGCATAATCTGAAACGTGTAGGTGTCTAGAGACCTGCATTAGCTCTACAAAAAGATCATTGCATCAATCATGTCACAACACTTGGCTACACGGGTTACGCATTGGTTATGGAAAGGGATTGCGGTCTCACTTTAATGGGATCATAATTAATTTCCATGCTAATGTGTTAATCTTTTGTAGCAGATCTTTCTCATAGCGCACCAGTCATTATGCAAACCGACGAAGGACCATCAGGAGCAGGCCCCAGCGTAGCTGCGGTGCCCCTCAACGTGTTACGAGCAGAATCCCACCCTACTGCTCCACCGCCAGAATTCCAAGGATTTCCAGGGCCCATGCCGATCGACAACCCACCTATGGGCTACACAGAAAAGATACACCGTAACTCTCACTGGTTCCAAGGCCTGGCAGGACCCCTCGCGGACGCAGACTTTATATTTGAATCCTCTCTGACTTTTGATGACCGCACGTGGGGAAAGTACCAGTTTTTCTCCAGAGAATTCGAAGCCCTACAAAGCACCCAAGATTTAACTCATGTTTGGGCCAGAGCAGGCTTCACAGAATATTTCAGTGATCCTCTGCCCAAACCGGATTTTTATAGGTGCTATTACTTGATCACTACCTTACTGGCATCAGAGAATAAGGACATCCCAGGAACCTTCATCTTGCCTACCCTAGTGGATGATCCACCTTACAAGAGATTTTATCTCTCTAAGGACTTAATCAGAGCAGCCATCAAGATTCATGGAACCCACACTCCCACAGACCGAGAGAGATTGATTCCAGAACCGATGAAACGTGGGGATGTCACGAAGTGGGAAGAGATTTCGGCCATTACACCTGAGTTGTCAAAGCCACTAAGAATATGCATGCAACATTTTGCATTTCCAGCTCAGGACAGATTTACCATGCCACACAAAAGAATATGGTTCGGATTATATTTGGCATGTACGGGACCTCAAACAGTTGATCTGGCAAGCTGGATCATAGACCAAATGTATCTGGCACAGCACAGATGGGAGCGTAAAAAAGTGCTTAACGGATGTTGTGCACTCACAAGAATTGTGTATATGTGTTTGGCTTATGACTTGCCCATCGAGCGTGCATTAACAGGAGAGGAATTGAAGGCATTCAAGAGCACAGCGAAGAAAGCTAGGAAGCCCAGTAGGACACGGGCAGGTAAGCGCATGCGAGGCACCATCCCTTGCCTCCAAGTGCCAGAGTCGCCATCACCACAACCCTCTCCAGAGCGACCACAGACAGATGCTGCTCCCACTGTACAACCTATTCGCATACGATTGTCCAGACCAGTGATTACAGAGGCCACCACTAGTACCGCTGCACCCCAGGCAACTGCCACCACAGAACCCCCCACCACAACCGCAGAAGCTCCCACCACTATTGGTGCGGAAGCGTTTTCTTTCCCGATACCACATATGGAGGCCGACCCCATAAACACGACATTTGATTTTGAGATGCCTGATGCATTCTCAAACGAATTCCAGTATTCAGAAGCACAACTATTCTCCCAGGAATATGAACGTCCCAGCTACCCTACTACGCCGCGAGATTTGCCACAGGGACAAGTTGTGTCGGGCTCTGAAGAAGAAAGAACCGAAACAGACGACGATCAAGGCGACGATGAAGCCAGCCAGGGCTCACATGACGAACAGACAAAGGGCCAAGGCCAACAAACCGACACACACGGCGACACCAGCACATATGAAGATGAGACTTTCGAAGCCGCAGCATACACGCTGGCCATAAAGAAATTATATCGTACCATGGAGAAAGTCTGGGCCCGGAAGAAGTTAACTGAAGAGGAGAGCCAGGCATTAATTGAACAGGAACTCATCTCCGGAGGATTCGAAGACGCATACATCAGAGGGTTCAGGGAGTTAGTCAAATCAGTAGGCTCCCATGAAGCACTCAGGTTTTTACAAAGAAAGCAACTACCACAGTTTGATCCCCGCCGAGTGCGACTACTCTCAAAACCTGGGGAGTATATTCGTGTACCAACAGGAGCCCAATCTTCAGCACAAGCCAGGGAGGCACGTCTCGACCCCGAACATTCAGTAACCGCAGAAACCATTCTTGTAGATTCGCCAACCCGTACCACCATTGTACATACCACTACAATCCTCGAAATAACCTCCACCCCTTCGACTCCTCTTTCACCTCATCTTTCACCAACCCATCCTGTATCACCCGCACACCCACCTGCTTTCCCCACATCCACACCTGTACAAAGCAATATAGCCCCAACCTCTTCCTTACCCATTCATACCACCAGGCCCACACCCAACCCTCTGCATCCCTATGTTAACCCCTTCACCCCTTCATCCTTCCCAGCGTTTCCCCCACCTCTAAGACCCCCATTCCCCTTCCTAACCCCACTAACCTTCTCACCAGTCTCACCTCCCCAACCTACCATAACCCCTATTTCCCGGTTTCACCAAGCTGCTCCAACTATTCCCCCTATAACTTACTCTACATTTGTAAATCCCGTCTTCACACCTGCACAACCACCCACAATCACACCACTTTTCACAGTCACAACATTAAACACGTCCAATGGCATGGACATATCACCACCCACCTCACCACCACCCACTCCACTCACAGCACCCTCATATTTAGGCACTTCACAATTTTCCACAATCACCACTGCATCCACAGTCCCAACCCCGCTCCCCATTTCCACTGCATCTACTACCACTGCATCCTCATTTAGCACTTCACTACTACTATCGCCCACCATAGACACCGCATTTCAACACATGTTCGCATGCATGACGCAAGTCCGCGATGAGTTTGCATCACTCGGCACCAACTATCAACAGCTGCAGAAGACAACGAATGAACTACAAACGCAGCTTAATTTGTTATCAATTGAGAACGCCTCACTGAACAGCCGATACCAAGAGTTACAAGAGGCTTATCACAAGTTAGAAATAGAAAGTGAGGAAAAAAGCAAAGAGGCCACTGCGGATTTGGACAACCTACTTAGAGCCCAGACTGTCCGCAATGCAACGCTCACTAGAAATATGGGCTTACTAAGAAGACACTTAGCTGCAGCAAAAGAGGAGAACCAGAGACTCCAAGAGCAGAACAGAGAGAACTTGGAAGCGGCTTTAGATCATCCAGAACAGCCACTAAGTCCGAGCAGATTCAAGGCAATCCCATCCGAGTCGATGCGGATGCTGCTAGACGACCATGTCAGATTGCTCGAGGACTATGATCGTATGAACGAAGAACATCAAAAGTTAAAGGAAGATCACAAACTGCTACGACTCAGAGAACCAGCAACACAACAGGTACCAGTAGCAGCGGAATTACCAGCGCCTGTGGACCCTGCCCCTGAAGTTTTAGAGGAACTCAACGCACTCCGGGCCCAGGTAACAAATCTTGAATCTAGGATTGCCATCTATGAAGCACCACCAAGGCCAGACTCCCCACCTGAGCTACCAGCTGAGGAAGAAACCGTCACTATCCCGGTGGAGGAAACCTTCGAAGAGGCTTATGAACCGATACCCATCCCAGGCGGACGTGTCACGGCCGAAGGCCAGATGACCTACGAATTACCTACCCCCGCGTGGATGAAGACAGTAGAAGAACTCGGAACGACACACTCGGCCAGAGTAGAGGCACAGCTACATGCCATGGCCATAATTGAAGAGAAAATTTTACAATCACCATTCTTTGCTCAAATGGCCCCGCGACGATACATATCCGGGCATGAGCTTCAGTATAAACCATACTTCATGTTAATGGCAGAATATCAGTTAACCATAGAGAAAGAAACCGGCATGAAACCAACGCATGCCACTCAATTCGAGCCAGAGGACTTGCCACCAAGGGCGCAGAGAGGTGAAATCCTTCAACCAGACTGGCGCAAAGATTTACTGCAAAATTATCCAGAGATGATGAGCACGTGGGTGAAAGCGCCGCTTCATTTAAAATTTAATCCGTGCTGGGGACCAGTACCACGACGCCGCTCTTGGACTGCATTCGCTATTAAGGTACAAAACAATAAGCAGTGCCAAGACTGGTTGAACTATCCCTACTTCAAGCCACCAATCGAGTTACCCACAGTAGGCTACATGATGGCGACGATCCGCCACTGGCTCCCTAGGTTAAAGCATATGGATGATATTGCCGCGCACATGACTGTCAAAATCTTTGACATGATGCAGATGATCTTTAAAGTCTTCCGACGCATCAAGGCTCCCCATGTAAACACCCCGGGCTTCGAGCATGGCAACTTTGATTTAGTCTATGATATGAGCACAACGCCATCGCTACGGGTGTGTTATGCCTGGCACTGTAGGATCAAATATCTACCGGCATGTTACAAACAAACCTTTGAAGAGATGTTCACCACCGGATTTTGGGAATACCACTCTGAAGTGTTCATCAGCAGGCCGACCCACTTATTGCACTTATTTGCCTGCGAACAGTTGGTGTATTCCACGCATTATCAACTCCCGCCACCCGACGAACCGCAACCGATAGACTGGGAGAAACTCGAGGCTGATCTGGCCCGAGGCATTCGAGTATCTGAGCACACCCTCGCTCACGACCTCCTACAAAACTACATCCGGCAGACCGCACAACAAGGTTCTGTCGGGGACGACAGAAGCGAGAGGGAGGGGGGTGTTGGAAGCAGTCAGAGGCACAGACGACGTGGAAGCATGTAAAGACGGAGCAGGGAGCCAGTCGGATCATTTTTTCAAACACCCAACAGTGATTTTCATCACTCTTGTAACATATGTAATATAGACAAAAACCTCATTTTGTAATTCATAGCTCCATTTTGTGCAAGCCGAGGAGTCCTCGAGCTTGAGGAGCTTAGGTAGAATGCGCATACCAATTTTCGTTATTTTTAGACATCGTTTACCCTTCCAAATAGCCTCTAGGACCTATTTTTTAACTATGCCGGTCACTAGATGTGAAACCGGTCAAAACTAGTCTAGAAACTATAAAAAGAGCTAGAGAGCTCATTTTTGAGGTTGGTTCATTTTGGTTAGTGTGAGCTTAGAGCTAGTTTGAGCTTGTAAGAGTGTTCTTGAGTAATAGAGCTATTTTCCCACCTTCCATTGTGTCTTGCTTGTCTCTTCATTGTGTGTGTGTGTGTGTGTGCATCTTTGTGCTTCTCACCTTCACTCTCACTTCATCTCACATTCACGATCTTCATATCACTCCTATCTCTTCCGCGGATTGACATTAAGGAGGTGGAGCTTCTTAACGTGGTTCTCACCATTGTGCTAGAGCAACAGTCTTCATCTGTTTTCATCATATAAGCATAATCTTTTGTGGCCAAAAATGAAGTATCATAGCTATACCTTGTAGGTTGCCATCTGTTCCTTGTAGACCTCCTAAGCTCTCCACTTCTTGAGGTTTCTGGTTCTTCATATTCAGGATCAAATATTGGTATTTCTTCCACTTCAACCTGCACTTCATTATTCTCTTGTTCATCAAATATTTGAACCTTTGATTTACCTTTCCTTTGGCTCACTTCTTCTTCATTACCTGTATTGATATTAATTGTACCTGTATACCAAGTACTTTGCTCATCAAATGTCACATCTTTAGAAACCATGAATTGTTTTGTAGATGGATTCCACAATCTATAACCCATCTGCTTATCATCATAACCAATGAAAACATATTTTTTAGCTTTAGGCTCCAACTTGTGCCTTAATTGTGATGGCACATATGCATATGCCACACATCCAAAAACTCTGCAATGATCCAAGGTGGGTCTCTTACCCCACCAAGCCTCATATGGTGTCATACCCTGCAAGGCTTTACATGGTAACCTATTGACCAAATAAGTAGTTGTATTCACAGCCTCAGCCCACAAATAATTAGGGCAATTTTTCTCCTTCATCATGGATCTTGCAAACTCAACAAGTGTTCTATTTCTCCTTTCTGCTACACCATTTTGTTGAGGAGAGTACCTGCAAGTAACTTCCCTTTTTATACCTGCATTCCACAAATAATCACTGAACTCATTAGAGAAATACTCTCCCCCTCCATCTGACCTTAGTCTTTTCAACTTGTGTCCTGTAATTCTTTCTGCATATGCATGATAGTGTTTAAATGTATTAAACACTTCTGACTTATCTTTGATCACATAGATAGTGATCCATCTGGTAGCATCATCAACATAAATCACATAATACCTTGAGCCATTGATACTGAAATCCTTTGATGGTCCCCACACATCTGTGTGTACCAACTCAAGCTTCTCTGAGTACATAAAACCATGCTTGGAGTAGGAAAGCTTATGAGCCTTACCTAATTGACATGCCTCACATCTGTATGTCATATGTTGACCTGCAACATTAGGCAAACCAAGCACTGAACCACTGTTAATCATGTCTTTAATACCTCTTTCATTGAAATGTCCAAGCCTCTTGTGCCAAAGATCTAACTCAGAGATCTTATGTCCTCCATATGTGAACATAGCATGACCAATATTGCCTTGAATCTTCAATGTAAATAGTCTTCCTTCTTTCTTCCCTGAAACAATCTGTTTATACCCTTGACTAGGGTCTTCCACATATACTCCATCATTAGTGAATCTTACTTCATAACCTTTTTCTACAATTTGTCCTACACTTATCAAATTCTTAGGAATTGTAGGAACATACAAGACCTTACTCAATAAGGTACTACCATCCTTAGCCTTTACTGATCCAATTGTCTTCACATTGTGCTTTGTGTTGTCACCTGTTTGAACAACATGATTAAACACCTTATTCTCCAAATCAGTCATCAAAGATATATTACCACTCAAGTGGTTGCTACACCCTGAGTCAATGTAGAAGACTCTCTGATCTTCACTCTGACTTTCACAAGTAGCATTCATTATTAATGTTGAATCCTCCTTTTGATCTGAAGCATAATTGTAGTAGGTGTTGTTGTATTGTTGACTTTGGAATCCTCTACCTGCATTTCTTCCAAAGTAACTCCTACCACCTCTGCCTCTGAAATTACCTCTTTGATTTCTGCCACCTCTTCCTCTTGCATTATAGTTTTGACTGTATCCATTATTATTCTGAGTATTATGCCAACAATCATTAGCTAAGTGATTTGTCTTACCACAAATCCAGCAAGCTTTGCCTCCATCTTTGTTATTCCTGCCTCTTCCTCTTCCTTTGCCACCTCCTCTTCCTCTTAGGAAGTTGGCTTGACTAGTTGTGCCTTCATCTTCACCTGCTTGTTGCTTTCCTTTGCTATTCTTTTTCTTGTCCTTTGAGTACATTGCATGCCCTGCACTCTTGTCACTATCTCCTTTAACATCTTGCTCAAATGTTAGCATATGACCTAGCAATTGATTTAAATCAGGAGTGAAATGATCAAGTGATAACTCTGTAGACAAAATGAATGGCTTCCATTTGTCATCACCTCTTAAACCTGTAAGGATTTGACTTACCAATTTATCCTCCTCAATGTCTTCATCAACAGCTCCTAATGCATCTGCAATGTCTTTCATCCTTGTTACATAGTCTGAAATGGATTGAGAAGCCTTCTTCTTGAAGGTTGTAAACTCTGCCCATAAGGATGCCTTTCTTGACTTTGTAGTATTCTGGAAATGCTCCTCCAAAGCATTCCAAATATCAGTTGCACTTTCAAGACCTCGAATATGAGGCAACAAGTAATCATTGACTGCCATATATATAATGCTCCTAGCTTGAGCATCTTTCTTCATCCAATTTTTCAAATCTGCTAACTCTTCCCTAGTTGGAACACTAGGATCTCTGAGCTTCTCCTCTTCACCTGTGATGTAGGCTATTAAATCTTTGCTCATAAGATGAGCTTCCATCCTCATTGACCATGCAGGATAGTTTTCCCTATCCAATTTCTCTATCTGAAGAGAATCTCCCATCTTGTGTCCTCCTGTGTATTGAAAACTTCAACCTTTATGAACAATATATGTACCTTTACTTCGAATTAGACTCCTTTTGTCCTTCTTGATGATGTATGGTCTCCTCCTCAAGCTTTGCCTTCAAACTTTCACCTTCTAGCTCTTCAATTGTTGAATTTCTTGAATCTGCAGCAGTCGGAATCCTCCTTTCCTTGATTTTGATGTCTCCTACTCGGATACCACTGATGGAGAGTGTTAATCTCCAAAAGAACAACCTAATCTTGTGATTAGAGCACCTCTATACCAAGAGTAAGTCAAAACCTTTACCAAATTAGAGGTCCAATCTCCAAATTATCAAAAACTTGAAAAATTCTGTGAAGAAGATGAAACACAGAAAGTCTGCTGCACAATTTCTTCTCATTGACTTATCAAATCTTTAAAGTTTTCTATGAAATTTTGTATGGAGTGTCGCCTAGAGATTGCGCACCTCCTCCAAGTTAAAGTTCTTCAAAAGGTTTAGTATAACTTGAGAAATCAATTTCACAAGTTACCTATGTCCAAATCAGTACTTTTGAGAAGTCGACTTGACACCCCTAACTTCTTAACTTTGGTTCTCACAATATCGAACCCGTTTTTCCAAATCCTTTTGACTGTAGATAGCTTATCTCTCAACTTAGATTTTGAGCTATCATATGTGTAAAACTTTACACTGTGCACTGAGCACTACTCATTTCTTTGAACTCAAAAAATGCGCCTGTTTTAGGAGACTGTGAACACTCAACACATATGAATGTTCCTACAGATAATTCTCCTAATCTGTTTGCAATTAGACTCTAAAACTTTGATCAAAGACTCATCAACTATCAACTTAGATATCCTCAAAAGGATTTCACAAATGATTTACCACAGAAGGAGCAGACACGAAAATATCGGGCGCAATATTTCTATCATTTCTGGAGAAGACTACAACTAAAAATGAGAGAGAGACTTCCACTCACTTCTCATGTATCTACTGACATTTTCAATCACTCATTTCTCTATTCCTATGCTCATACATAGTCTCTTCTTGTCTTCTCTCTATGCCCCGACATTTTCCAAAAGTATTTATAGGCAATTATGTACAAACTTTTATCAAAGCATAAGTATATGTAACCTATGTCATAACTAATGTACATATGTGTACATGTCCTTCATTCTTGTGAATGTATCCATCTTCTTTACTTCAAACCTTCAATTGGTGATTGATCTGCACCAACAATACACACACATAGAGACATACACATATACACATACACACATACACATAACTACCTACATACACATACACATACACACACATAGAGACACACACATACACATAGATACACATGCATACACACAAATGTACACACATATACATATATAAAAACAAACATACACTCATGAAACATACATATGCATACACAAACATACACACACATACAAACACATACACATGTATACATACACCTATACACACACATACATACGTATACACAAGTATACACACACACACACACTATACATACATATGCATACACACACATACACATACACATACACATACACATACACATACACATACACATACACATACACATACACATACACATACACATACACATACACATACACATACACATACACATACACATACACATACACATACACATACACATACACATACACATACACATACACATACACATACACATACACATACACATACACATACACTACACATACACATACACATACACATACACATACACATACACATACACATACACATACACATACACATACACATACACATACACATACACATACACATACACATACACATACACATACACATACACATACACATACACATACACATACACATACACATACACATACACATACACATACACATACACATACACATACACATACACATACACATACACATACACATACACATACACATACACATACACATACACATACACATACACATACACATACACATACACATACACATACACATACACATACACATACACATACACATACACATACACATACACATACACATACACATACACATACACATACACATACACATACACATACACATACACATACACATACACATACACATACACATACACATACACATACACATACACATACACATACACATACACATACACATACCATACACATACACATACACATACACATACACATACACATACACATACACATACACATACACATACACATACACATACACATACACATACACATACACATACACATACACATACACATACACATACACATACACATACACATACACATACACATACACATACACATACACATACACATACACATACACATACACATACACATACACATACACATACACATACACATACACATACACATACACATACACATACACATACACATACACATACACATACACATACACATACACATACACATACACATACACATACACATACACATACACATACACATACACATACACATACACATACACATACACATACACATACACATACACATACACATACACATACACATACACATACACATACACATACACATACACATACACATACACATACACATACACATACACATACACATACACATACACATACACATACACATACACATACACATACACATACACATACACATACACATACACATACACATACACATACACATACACATACACATACACATACACATACACATACACATACACATACACATACACATACACATACACATACACATACACATACACATACACATACACATACACATACACATTGTTGGAAGCAGCCAGAGGCACAGACGACGCGGAAGCATGTAACCATGGAGCAGGGAGCCAGTCGGATCATTTTTTCAAACAACTATGTTTTTATTACCTCTTCAAACATCCAACAGTGATTTTCATCACTCTTGTAACATATGTAATATAGACAAAATCCCATTTTCTAATTCATAGCTCCATTTTGTGCAAGCCGAGGAGTCCTCGAGCTTGAGGAGCTTAGGTAGAATGTGTGTACCAATTTTCGTTATTTTTAGACATCGTTTACCCTTCCAAATAGCCTCTAGGACCTATTTTTTAACTATGCCGGTCACTAGATGTGAAACCGGTCAAAACTAGTCTAGAAACTATAAAAAGAGCTAGAGAGCTCATTTTTTAGGTTGGTTCATGTTGGCTAGTGTGAGTTTAGAGCTAGTTTGAGCTTGTAATAGTGTTCTTGAGTAATAGAGTTGATTTCTCACCTTCCATTGTGTCTTGCTTGTCTCTTCGTAGTGTATGTGTATGTGTGTGTGCATTTCTATGCTTCTCACCTTCACTCTCACTTCATCTCACATTCACGATCTTCATATCACTCCTATCTCTTCCACGGATTGACATTAAGGAGGTGGAGCTTCTTAACGTGGTTCTCACCATTGTGCTAGAGCAACACCAAATTTGGCGCCGTTGCCGGGGATCGAGTCTAGGACGAATGTGTGATGGTAAGAGTATAGCAAGAAGTGGCGTTGGAAGGTAAAAATTTCAGCTTTTGTTGTTGTTTTTACTTAGTTTTTAGTGTTTTTCACCTCCCCCACACTCCATCTTCATCACCGCATCATCATCTTCATCTCCAAAAAAATCAGAAAATTCACCATATCCACCCATTCTCCTCATTTCCCCTCATTTGTGCATGCGAGAGAGCGAGAGAGAGCATTTGTGCTTGCATGTGTTTTTGTTTTCTTGAGTTTTCTTGCAGGTACAGAGCTCCAGTGCATCAGGAAGCTTGGAAAAGGTAAGAAAATCATCTTCTATCAGAATTCTGCCGAGTGTGTCAGACCATCGCGATGGTCTGCAACTTTCGGTATTTTTGGTAGGCGACCACACCACGAGGTAGGCGACCCTTGCGCTTGCACGAATCCACAGGTGCATCAGAAAAATTCATAGTTTGGTGGACCATCGCGACGGTCTCTGACCATCGCGATTGTGTCACACCATCGCGATTGGCTCACGCCATCGCGACGGCTTGGCCGGACCATCGCGACGGTCTCTGACCATCGCGATTGTGTCACGCCATCGCGATTGGCTCACGCCATCGCGACGACGGTGCCACGTGGCAAGTCAGACCATCGCGACGGTGCTACTCCACGCCATCGCGATCGTGTAATTTCAGACCATCGCGACGGTGCTACTCCACGCCATCGCGACGATACCCCCAGACCATCGCGACAGCCCAAAAGTTCAGACCATCGCGATTGGCTCACGCCATCGCGCCCAGACCATCGCGGTCAGACCATCGCGACGGTGCTCTTCAGACCATCGCGATTGTCCAAGTCCACATCATCGCGACGGTCCAAGTTCACGCCATCGCGACGGTGCAGGACCACGCCATCGCGATTGTGTACCCTCACGCCATCGCGATTGTGTACCCTCACGCCATCGCGATAGTGCAAGCTCACGCCATCGCGATTGTGTACCCTCACGCCATCGCGATAGTGCAAGCTCACGCCATCGCGACGGTCTCAGACCATCGCGATTGTCTCACGCCATCGCGATTGTGCATCCCCATCGCAAAATTTAGGGTTTCATTTTTTGGCCAATTTTGGGGCAATTTTTGGGAAATTTTTGGGTGATTATACTCATAGGAGACCCCTTAGCTCATATTTGGAGAGAAACCTGTCTGTCAGTTTTTACCCCCCAGGGCCTGAACGGTCATAACTTTTTCATCCGAAGTCCGTTTTTTGAGCTTAATAGCTCATTAGAAAGCTCTTGACGAGTACTACGTGACCTCAACTGTTTTTTTCTTAAAGAATACATCCATTTTTAGATAAGTTAATTTGATGTTGACCTAGTTTGGGACTAGGAAGCCAGGGGGCAAGCATTGAAAAGTTGGGCAAAAGGGAAGGGACTTAAAAGGTGTATATACTCAGGTGCTTGATCATCCAACTGTGAATTGGTCTAATATTGGATTTTTCCAGGTCTAGCAAGGACAATCAAGGGCAACCAAGGCAAGGCAGCAAAGGGCTTAAAGCTTGGGAAGCGCGGCTTCTTGGGCATCAGAGCAACCAGAAAAGCGGACTCGAGGTTGGAAGATTACTCAACCCCCTCAGTCAATTCTTAGCTTAGGATAAATGTTAGCATTGTGAATTTAAGACGATAGGAACGCCTCAAGTTCAAGAGATTAAGTTTATCAAGTCCAAGACTAAAGTAAAGGTGTGTGACACGAAAACCTAAAGAAAAGAACATAAGTCTGACGGAACGAGAACTCAAAGTACCACGGAAAGTCGAATTCCTGACGCATACCTTAAAACAAGAATTTAACGAAACCTAAAAAGGAATCAAGACAGCAATAACAAAGAATCATTGACAATTTGAGCGTGTACTGAGTGTGCAAGGAAGAAAATTAATGAACCTTAGATCGGGCAAACATATAGGTAAGTCAGACCGACGAAGCCTTAGATCATCAGAGGCGAGTGTAAGAACTACTGCTCGATCTTGGGCACAGCAATTGAATACTAGTTACCCTTACGAGAGCTCAGACACCAGCGGATCTGAAATGGCATTTAACACACATAGACCAGAAGAAGGGTCAAATGTAGCATACTTAGAAAAACCAGAAGGACCCTATAGGGCTCAACTAGAGTTTCTCCGAACCAACCGATTAGGTGCTCGCATCTATGAGGATGGTTTGCGAAGGCAAGTGGTGCAAATGCACAACCCCGATCAACCCATTGGATTGGAACGTCCAGTGGTGAAATTCGAAAGAGACACGTACATAGACAAGGAAGGAACGATGTACATCTTAAGTACGCAGCCAAACAATACGAATGAGTTTGGCGTAATTCAGCTAGAGACGGAAACTAAGGCTCAAGGAAAAGAACCATTAGAAGAGCCTAGAACACCTAGAGGGAAATCTGTACTGACACGAGTACTAATCCCGGAGTGGATCCCTCAGGACAACAGAAGCATAGAGTTGTTTGTAAATAAAGAAACTAATGAAGCCTTTTGGAGATACAAGACGGAATTACTTAGTGAGGTAGGTATCATCACAATCTACGAGTTCAAGGACCCGGATACACCTGGAAAGGTCGTATACCTGGATGAGACTTCAGAAAGAGTCTTTGTGGTGCCTGACCACGCTAGAAACACATATACATGGAGAGGTGAATTGGTATTCCCTCCATCTAGAACGAACATGAATACAAGACAACCAGGGGCAGGAACATCATCAGACCTTGGAAATCAAAGAGAAAAGAATACAGAAAGACCCGAAGTAAGCTTCACTCATCCCATAGGGAGAGATAGAACAACCACGGATAGACAAAGAGATCATGGAATACCAGGTGGTAGAGATGATTTTCCTCTACCTAGACCACGTGAACACGCAAGAATATTGAGACCCACACAGTTAGTGAAATCCATGAAAAATTATTTTGATGGGACAGGAGATCCCTATGACCATGTCGCAGAATTCAAGCAAGTACTAAGAGCCGAACAAGTCGAAGACATGTTCACGCAATACAACGCCTTTGGGCTAACGTTAAAGAATACGGCTTTGACTTGGTTCCAACCATTGCAACAAAGGCAATTTAGGGACATCCATCACTTTTTAGAGTCATTCATCACTGAATTCTCTAAAAGTGGGATTAGACATGACACGTCTTCGTTGATTCATAGCTTTAAACAGACCCCTCAGGAAACAGTTAGACTCGCAGGGCGTAGATTTAGACAATATGTTGAACGATGTCCAATGCAAGAGCTACCCTCACAAGCCAAGCAAGTGTCATTATTCCTAGATGGCTTGTTGAGCTCTAAACTACGCTCCTATGTGTACCTGAAAGAACCCAGAACGCTAGAGCAATGTGTAAGAATTTGCATAGACATTGAAGACAACTTAGGAGACGAGTTGGAACTTTCAAAGGTCTATAAGGACTCAGACTGTTCATCTCTAGCATCCACGAAAGTGTCTAGCTCGATAGAGGACCTAGCAGAGAAAGTGGCCCAGAAACTAGGAGTTTCTAGTAAACCTAGGGTACTAATGAACAAGCGTTGCTACACCTGTGGTGGTGATCATATGGCAAATGTGTGTCCCAATGCACCACAACCTCAAGCCAACCCTAGTGGCCAATACTGTACGATTGAAAGAAGATACACGAATCATACAGCTCAAGACTGCCCATACAACAAACAGACTGTGAGACAGAACTACCCGCAAGCATACCAGCAGCCAGGTAGGTATCAAGGCCATTACAATGCTCAGCCTTATTACTATAGGCCTCCTCAGAACTACCCATACCAGGCTCAACAGAGACCTCAACCTGTCTTAGCTCAGCAGCCACCACCACCAGCAAATGTTATCTCAGTCAAATATGCTGCAGCAGAAGAGAACCTAAGTAGGGCCTTAGTGCCTTTGTCACCCTTGATCACAGAGAGTGATCCAACCTCAAACAGTTTTGACTCTACGCATGTAGATAGCCCACCCGCATATTACACAAAGTCACCAGAACATGTGGAGACATATCATTATGATAGTCCACCAATGGAACCTAGTTGGGAGCCCGACTATGCTAATGTGATGTACACAAACCCAAACCCACGACCCCAATTGAGACAACAGAGACCACAGGGCCCTAGAGGACCATGCTTTAGGTGCCAAGGAGATCATTTTATAAGGGATTGTCCACATCCTCCCATAGCAGGGCAATCACAGTACTATAACATCCAAGGCTTTTGTGCCGATTGTGGCAAAGAGCACATAATCAAAGATTGTCCTAAGAACCCAGTCAAAGCTTCGAATGTGACACCAATCAATGTGATAGGTATTGTGAATAACGCAGATGGATCCAACCCTACATATGTGCCTATCCAAGCTATCACTAGAGCCCAGGCGCTCTTACAGAACCAAAAGCTCAATCAAGAGAAAGTAGCGGGAACCAGTGAAGTTGCAGAATCTAGCAGTAAAAAGACAAAATCTTGGAAAGATTCTAGAGAAAGAATTAAGAGAAAATGGAGTAAAAAGATAACTGAGTTGGAAGGAAGTTTAAAGGAATCTAGAGCCAAAATCCAAGAATTGACTTCACAAGAATTAAATCAAGAGAATCCAGCTCAGAAATCAGGATCAGTTTTAGCGGAACCCATACCAGAGAATCTAGACATGATGTTTCGTGCATATCAGGCTAGATTAAAAGAGGGACCTCAAGTAGCTGAAATGAGTAAGAACTACCCTCGAGCTGATCTAGAAATTGAGAGAACCAAACTTTGCATGAAGATGGTAGAATTAGCACAAGCTTTGTTCGAAGCCTCTAGATATCTTAATTGGAGTAACATGGCAAAACCGGAGTTACACTTTCAAGGACTAATGGAGAGGCTAGAACACTTGATAGAAAGTAAAGAGAAAAAGGATCAGCATAGGAACCCTATTGTCCCAGAGACACAGGAAAGGAATGCACCATCCTTGTCTCAAATACCCAATTCAGAAAGTCAAGACAATTTGTCTTCTATACATAGGTACTCACATGAATTTTTGAGAGAGATCCAAGAAGAGAAATGGAGAAAAGAACAAGGAACTCATCCTCCTATTCAAGAAATAGATGACTTGCAGGAGCAATTCCCCCAAGACATTCCCTCTATATATGATGATGTAGAGGAAGAACAACTGAGTGAACACACAGGCTTTGAATCTAATTCTTTACAAGAATTACCTCAGTTCACCGGACCTTGGGAAGCAAAGTCTATTAATATGAGAGCACCCACGATAATAGTGAGGAATGAAGAATCAGTAATCCCTAGAAACACAGAAGTGATCAAGAACACTAAGGTACAGTGTAACCTCACTCTAGAGGAGTTGTTAAAAGTAAAACCAGAATTGTGGAAACATGTAGCAAATCAATTCCCCGAGCTTACTACTACTCCCTCACAAATAGGATCACATAAGAAGGTACCAGAGATACCAGTGGAAAAGATCGGAGATGTAAGCGAAGGAGAGGAAGGTAACACATATCTTCCAATAACCCATCAGGGCTACACCACGAAAGCCATCTTAGATTCAGGAGCCGGAGTAGCCATAGCTACCACCGCTTTATGGAAACGTTGGGGTAAGCCAGCACTCAAACCTACCAGGATGAAGCTACAAATGGCTGACGGACACATAGAAAAACCATTAGGCTTACTAGAAGGAATATCTCTCACCACTTGTGGTGTAGAATTTGAGCATACCTTTGCCATTTGTGATTTTAGTAAAAATCATGCTTATGAGATGATATTGGGACGACCATTCATGCGTCAGTTGCAAATTGTACAAGATTGGGGAACTAATTCGTTGTACTTGCAACATTTAGGAGTGACTACCAAAGTCAATCTTAAAGACTATTCACACAGAGACGTACCCCCAATACAATGGAATACCATCCATAAGACACCAGTAGAGACGGAATCCGTGCACTCATTAGAATCAGATCCTTCTTGGTTGCACGAGGATACTCATTTATGGATGTGTAAAGTTGCAAAACAAGAGGAAGAAAGGTTAGAAGCAAGGACCTTAGGTGCAGAACAAAATCCACGAACCCTACAAGATCCAGCTTACGCACCTGTAGTATTCCCTGACGAAGAGTTTGAACCCCATGGTTGGGCAGAGATACTAGCAACCATGGATGTAGCCATCAATGAAGAACAATGGACACCCCACTGTGACGAGGATGGCTATGACATTTCAGTTTTCACGATAGAGCCAATCATGTGCGACGCAATTTTAGAAGAGTGTGAACCCAACACTGATGCATTTGAGGATGCCAGCGATTTCGATTTAGAATCAATTATCATGGACCCACCCTTTGCATCAGAGGAAGAATATTTTTTCGAAGTAGAGACTCACACTCAGAGACACGAGGAAATTACGAATGAGGTGAGATTAGCCACGGAAGTGACTACTAAGAGTGAAGGCAAGAAAAGAAAGAAGAAAGAAACCATGACAGAAAAAGAAGAATCTTTATTTGAAGTACCCGAGAACTTCAAGAAATATGAAATTGAAGATAGAAGAATCATGGTACGAATGCCCAATAGAAAGGAAAATGACGGACAAGTATATGATAACCGAGAGAAAACCAAGAAAATAATAGTAGCCATAGAAGGAGAAGAAGAAAAATGTACCTACATAGGGCATGATTTGACGGAGGAAGAAGAAGAAGTATTAGTTGCCCTATTGCGTGAATATAGAGATGTGTTCGCTTGGAGTTACAAGGACCTAAAAGGAGTAGATCCAGATATATGCTCTCACAGAATCCCTATGACTCCAGATGCAAAACCTACTAAACAGAAACCTTACACGTACAATGACAACTATGCTGCAAAGATTAAAGAGGAGATAGATCGCTTGATAGAAGCAGGATTCATTTACGAAATTGAGCATACCGAATGGGTATCCCCCATTGTGGTAGTGCCCAAGAAGAATGGGAAATTGCGTGTGTGTATTAACCTTAAAAAAGTTAATGCCGCCACAATTAGAGACAGTTATCCTCTTCCTATCACAGAACATCTATTGGAAAGAGTCGCGGGTAAGGAAGTTTACAGCTTTCTTGATGGATTTTCGGGCTATAATCAAGTAGCCATTGCTCCAGAAGATCAACACAAGACGGCTTTTGCCACTGAATGGGGCATATTTGCATTTCGTGTAATGCCATTTGGCTTAACAAATGCACCCGCCACTTTCCAGCGACTCATGTGTCATGTTTTTAAGGAATTCTTACGCAAGAATTTGGAAGTTTATGTCGATGACATATGCGCTCATTCTAATGTAAGACAAACGCATATCCCAGAGTTAAGACAAATATTTGACAAATGTCGAGAATATCAGGTTTGTTTGAACCCAGAAAAATGCGTTTTCATGGTCAGACAAGGCAAAATTCTAGGACACATTGTGTCAAAAAATGGAATCTCTACGGATGAAGAAAAGGTGAAGGTAATCGCAGAATTACCTAGACCAACTAATGTGAAAGAGGTACAGGCATTTATGGGCCATTGCGGCTATTATAGGAGATTCATACACATGTATGCAATCATAGCCAAGCCATTGTACTCTCTTCTAACCAATTTTGAGTGGACAGAGGATTGTGAAAATTCATTCAATGAACTTAAACGACGCTTGTGCTCAGCACCTATATTGACTACCCCAGATTGGAGTAAGCCATTCCATGTGCATGTGGATGCATCCAACTACGCCATAGGATGTGTGTTAGCACAACCCACGAGTGAAGGTAACATCGATCTCCCCATAGCTTACGCGAGCAGACAATTGAACGCAGCAGAAAGAAATTACACCACGACGGAACGAGAAGGATTAGGGATGATCTACGCAGTAAAGAAGTTCAGACACTACTTGCTGGCCAACAAATTCAAGTTCTTTACAGATCATCAATCCCTATTGTACTTAGTCAACAAACCATGTAACACGGGACGACTAATACGTTGGTTCCTATTACTCATGGAGTATGATTTTGAAGTGGTAGTGAGGAAAGGAAGGACACATCTTAGAGCTGACCACCTTTCAAGATTAACATCAGGAGAAGCTCCTCAAGGAGTAATGGATGATCTACCAGACGCATATTTATTTAATCTTGAGGTAGCACCAGAATGGGCTAAATCTATAGTCCCTATCCTGACATATGGACCCAAGAACCCTAGGATAAAGATCAAAGAAGGAGAGATTACCAAGTCTCAGAGATACCAAATCTTAGCAGGAAGCATATATAAACAGGATAATCAAAAGATTCTTGCTTGCTGTGTAGATGAATCAGAACATGCGAATTGGTTGCAATTAGCACACATAGGTGCATTAAAGCAACATCATTCAAAACATCGAACACTACAGACTCTGCAAAGACTAGGAGTATATTGGCCTACGATGGAAGCGGATGTCTACAGGTTGTGTAAGGAATGCCATGTTTGTTGTGACAGACCACCAGTAGAGCATGCTACTTTATATCATGTGTCTCTCACACCAGACTGGAGTGAACCTTTAGTGACATACTTGAGGACGAACACATTCCCTCAAGGCATGACCTTAGCTCGACAACGTAGTCTGGAGCAGGAAGCTCAAGATTATTCACTGATTGGTGATAATCTATACAAAAGAGGACGAGATGGATATCTAAGACAATGTGTTCATGAAAGCGATTATCTGAGCATACTAGAGACTGTACACCAAGGTGTCGCAGGAGGTCATTTTGGACCCGATAGGATAATCAAAGCCATCCTCTTTGCAGGATTATGGTGGCCCACTCTTCACATGGATGCTCATACCTATGTTAAGAGATGTGATGTGTGCCAAAGAACTCAATTTCCTACTCGCAGAGATGAAATGCCATTGAAACCCATGATGGGCGGACGTGCATTTTCTAAGTGGGGTATAGACTTTGTAGGACCCATTAACCCCCCTGCAAAAGGTACACATGCGGAATATATTATTGTTGCCACAGATTATCTTACGAAATGGGTAGAGGCAAAAGCCACGAAAAATAATGATGCACACACAACTGCAAAATTCTTATTTGAAAATGTCTTTACAAGATATGGATTGCCTATAGAATTAGTGAGCGATCGAGGAACTCACTTTCTAAACCAAGTCATTGAATATTTGTTACAGGATTTTATGGTGATTCACAAGAAATCCGCACCATATCATCCTCAGGCCAATGGTCAGGCTGAAAGCACTAATAAGATCCTTTGTAACATACTGACAAAACTCGTGAACAACAAACGTTCAGATTGGGACAAACAGTTACACCACGCTGTTTGGGCATACCGAGTGGCCTACAAGACCGTACTCAATGCAACTCCCTTTCAGATGGTTTTTGGTCAGAATGCTGTGCTTCCTTTGGACTTTTTGATACCGACCCTTAAGGTTGCACAAGAACATCAGTGGACCGGCCATGAATTATCAGCAAGAATAATGGACTTGGAACGATTAGGAGAAACCAGGCTAAAGGCAGCAGCAGGAATATATGCAGCGAAGAAGCGACAGAAGGCATATTTTGATGCACATGTGAAGCATAAAGGCCTAAAAGCAGGAGATTTAGTTCTAGTATATACGCTGAAACAACACGCACGGAAGTTAGAAAAGCGAGGTTATGGACCTATGATCATTAACAGACTATCGACAAGTGGAGCAGTACAGTTAGCCACCTTAGAAGGAAACATAATGCCTAATTATATTAGTGGCTGTAGAGTCAGGTTATATCAGGAACCTCTTACGGAGGATATGCTTAGACGACTCACGTTGGCAAAGAAGCGTAAGGAGGAAGAAAATAGAATACGAGCTGAAGCTCAGGCAGAAGCAATAGAACGCATTAAGCGCATGAAGCTAAGAAGACAAGGACTAGGGAGAGAACATTATAACCCTCTGGAAACTACACCCAGATACCCCATGGCCATGTGTCAAGTAAAGTCAACCACTCATCCTAGTATAGTGGACAGGAGACCATTCATTACAGTTAGGCTAGAGCACGGCAACCCTTGCCAAGAGCTCAGGGCTTTAAGTGACTCAGGTGCTGCGACTAGCGCGATTAGATGGTCCCACTATAAGGATTCAGGAATAGAAATGCGGCCAATTGAGGCATACCTCATAGGGCTAGGAGGCATGGAAACCCCTTGCATGGGCGAGGTGGACCTTCCTATCCTCATGAAGGAGGTGACCATGACAGCGAAGCTACTAGTGTGCCATGATGACGACCTGATAGAACCCCTAATCCTTGGCCAAGATTGGCTATACGATCACTCAGTGGACCTAAATCTTAGACAAGGCTCCTTACAGATTGGGACCTTAGAACAGAAGCGAGTGATACCGCTTGACTTCCCTAATGGCATTCCGACTGGGGTTTGTAACCCTAGACCCTATGCAATACATGCGATGGAAGACCGGAAGATCTTGAGTCAGATCAATCACGTTACGTCTACACCAACCCGCTCGGTCTTGGCTATAGACAGTTGTCAATCAGAAGGACGACATGAGATCTTCCCTGGGACTTCCTGCAAACTAGAAGAGGCAGCTACCCAACCGCTAGGGCAGATGGACACAATCAACGGTCAGGTGGGTTGCATCAGCGGCCAAACGAGCACACCATCCTGCGGTGCTCATCCTTCCAAACTTGCTGCGGACTGGCCTAGATTAAAGTTAAAGAACGAATCACTTCTTAATGGGCAGGTCACGCAAGTGTTGGATCTCCCTTCTTTTCCAAAGCAGAGCGTCCATCCGACCTCTCAACCTCAACCACAACAGAGTCAACCACGACGAAGGAACCCTGACCGACGGCAGTATCAGAAGACACAACAAGGAAAGCAGTCTAGGCCACCCAAAGGAAGCGGCACCAGACAAATATGGGTGCCAAAAGGACAGAAAACACCGAAGAACTCCAACCAAGCAGAGATCGACAAGAAAAAGGCAGGGCAGAAACAGAATCAGTATCCACCATCCCCCCTACCCTCTTCTACAAGTCCGAGCATTCGACAAATTTGGATCGCCAAGAAATATCTTATCCATAGACCCACACCCACGCAGATTTGGGTACCCAAACAATGTATTATAGCCCAATCCTCTAGCCATGTAATATATACCCCTCCGACATCCTTTCATCCTTCAATACCACCAAACCCGATATCACTTTCTGTACCTCAGCAGAAACCCACCACCCACTCAAGGACTCTTAGGAAATGGATACCGAAGCGTGTCCAACCGTCTTCCCCTAACCCCTTGTCTAACTACCCCCCGACTAATATACAACCTTGTAATAAATCACTAACCTTTAAACCTTGTATAAATTCACCCACCATCATCACACATCACTCATAATCTCATCTCATCAAGAAATGTATACCTAATCTGAGAAGTGTAGGTGTCTAGAGACCTGCATTAGTGCTACAAGAAGCATTGCATCCATCACATCACAGCATTTGGCTACACGGGTAACGCATCAGTTATGGAAAGGGATTGCGGTCTCACTTTAATGGGATCATAATTAATTTCCATGCTAATGTGTTAATCTTTTGTAGCAGATCTTTCTCATTAGCGCATCAATCATCATGCAAACCGAAGCAGGACCATCAGAAGCAGGCCCCAGCGTGGCGGCAGTGCCCCTCAATGTTTTACGAGCAGAATCCCACCCGACTGCTCCACCGCCAGAATTCCAAGGATTTCCAGGGCCCATGCCGATCGATAACCCACCTATGGGATACACCGAGAAGATACACCGTAACTCTCACTGGTTCCAAGGCCTAGCAGGACCTTTATCTGATGCTGATTTCATTTTGGAAGCAAATATGACATTTGACGACCGCACATGGGGCAAGTATCAATTTTTCTCCAGGGAATTCGAAGAGCTACAGAACACCCAGGACTTAACTCATGTTTGGGCCAGAGCCGGTTTCACGGAGTATTTCAGTGATCCTCTACCCAAACCTGACTTTTATAGGTGTTATTATTTAATCACTACTTTGCTGGCCTCAGAGAATAAGGATATCCCAGGAACCTTTATCTTACCTTCTTTAGTGGAAGATCCACCTTACAAAAGATTTTATCTTTCGAAGGATTTAATCAGAGCCGCCATCAAAATACATGGAACCCACACTCCAACGGAGAAAGAACGACTAGTCCCAGAGCAGATGAAGCGTGGTGATGTCACTAAGTGGGAGGAGATCTCAGCAATTACACCTGAGCTGTCAAAGCCGCTACGGATATGCATGCAACATTTCGCATTCCCCGCTCAGGACAGATTCACCATGCCACATAAAAGAATATGGTTTGGATTATACTTAGCCTGTACTGGACCTCAGACTGTCGATCTGGCGAGCTGGATCATTGATCAAATGTATTTGGCACAACACAGATGGGAACGAAAGAAAGTGCTTAATGGATGTTGTGCGCTGACAAGAATTGTTTATATGTGCTTGGCTTATGACTTGCCAATTGAACGTGCATTAACAGGAGAAGAGTTGAAGGCATTCAAAGGAACGACGAAGAAAGCCAGGAAGCCCAGCAGAGCACGGGCAGGTAAGCGCATGAGAGGCACTATTCCTTGCCTTCAAGTGCCAGAGTCACCATCACCCCAACCCTCCCCAGAGCAATCACCGACAGAAGCCACACCCACAGTCCAACCTATTCGCATAAGGTTATCTAGACCAGTGGTAACAGAGAGCACTACTAGTACCGTTGCACCTCAGGCAGCTACAACCACAGAACCCACCCCCGCGACAGCAGAAGCTCCCACCACTATTGGTGCGGAAGCCTTTTCTTTCCCAATACCACACATGGAGGCAGAACCAATAAACACGACATTCGATTTTGAGATGCCTGATGCATTCTCAAATGAGTTCCAGTTTTCAGGACAGTTCTTTTCTCAAGAATTTGAAAGGCCGAGTTACCCTACCACACCCAGGGGTCAGCCACAAGGACAGCTCGTGTCGAGCTCTGATGACGAAAGAACAACGTCTGATGACAATGAAGGTGACGATGAAGCCAGCCAGGGCACGCATGATTCCCCAGAACAAGAACAGACAGATGGCCAAGGCCAACAAACCGATGCACACGGTGACACCAGCACGCATGAAGAGGAGACTTTCGAAGCAGCAGCTTACACGCTGGCAATCAAGAAATTATACCGTACGATGGAGAAAGTCTGGGCACGGAAGAAATTGACTGAAGAAGAGAGCCAAACCCTAATCGAACAAGAACTCATCTCCGGAGGGTTTGAAGAAGTTTACATCAGAGGGTTCAGAGAACTGGTCCAATCCATTGGCCCGGTCGAAGCATTGAGATATTTACAAAGGAAGCCACTCCCCCAATATGACCCTCGCAGAGTTCGCCTGTTATCGAAGCCCGGTGAATATATTCGAGTTCCGGTAGGTCCTCAATCATCCCACCACGCGCAAGATGCATGCCTACGTCCGGAAAGATCCATCACCGAAGAAGCTACCCTAGTCGACTCCCCACCACATACTACCGTTGTACAGACTACCACTATCCTTGAAATAACATCCACACCATCTACTCCTCTCTCACCTCATGTTTCACCAGCCCATCCTGTATCCCCCGCACACCCACCTGCTCCTCCCACATCCACACCAGTCCACGGCAACATAGCCACAGCCTTTACCCTGCCCATTCATGCCACCATGACCGCACCCACCCCACCTCACCTCCGTGTTAACCCCTTCATCCCTTCATCCTTCCCATCTTTTCCCCCACCTTTAAGATACCCTTTCACCTATCTAACCCCACTAACATTCTCACCAGTTTCACCTCCCCAACCCACTATAACCCCTATTTCCCCCTTTCACCAAGCTGCTCCAGCCATCCCCCCTGTAAATTACTCTACATTTGTAAATCCCGTCTTCACACCGACACAGCCACCCACATACACACCACTTTTCACAGTCACCACACTTGACACTTCCAGTGACATGGACATCTCACCACCCACCGCACCAGCACCCACTCCACTCGCAGCACCATCATATTTAGGTACGTCACAATTTTCCACAATCACCACTGCATCCACCTTCCCAACCCCATTCCCCATTCCCGCTGCATCTACTTCCACTGCATCCTCACTTAGCACTCCATTACTATTATCGCCAACCATAGACACTGCACTTCAACAAATGATCACATGCATGACACAAGTACGAGATGAGTTTGCATCTCTTGGCAACAATTATCAACAGCTGCAGAGGACGAAAAATGAATTACAGTCGCAGCTTAATTCATTATCAATCGAGAATGCCTCTTTAAATACGCGATACCAAGAACTACGAGAGGCATATCATAAGCTAGAACTAGAAAGTGAAGAGAAAACAAAAGAGGCAACTGCTGATCTGGATAATTTATTAAGAGCCCAGACAGTACGCAATGCGACGTTGACAAGGAATATGGGCTTACTCAGGAGACACCTAGCCGCAGCAAAAGAGGAGAACCAGAGACTCCAAGAGCAGAATAGAGAGAATTTGGAAGCGGCATTGGACCATCCAGAACAACCCTTAAGTCCTAGCAGATTCACGGCAATCCCATCCGAATCGATGCAGATGTTGCTAGAGGATCACGTGAGACTGCTAGAGGACTATGATCGAATGAACGAAGAGCATCAGAAGTTAAAAGAAGATCACAAGCTACTACAGCTCAGAGAACCGGCACCACAACAAGTACAAGTAGCAGCAGAAGTACCAGAACCTGTGGACCCCTCCCCTGACCTCATAGAGGAACTCAACGCATTACGGGCCCAGGTAACCACACTCCAATCACGCATAGATGTATATGAAGCACCACCACGGCCTGACTCCCCATCGGAGATCCCAGCTGACGACGAGAACATAACCATTCCGGTGGAGGAAACATTTGAAGAAGCGTACGAGCCACAACCCATCCCAGGCGGACGCGTCACGGCCGAAGGTCAGATGACGTACGAACTTCCGACCCCCGCATGGATGAAAACTGTTGAGGAAATAGGAACAACGCACTCAGCTAGAGTCGAGGCCCAGCTACATGCAATGGCCATGATCGAAGAAAGAATTTTGCAATCTCCCTACTTTGCTCAATTGGCCCCACGCAGGTACATATCTGGGCATGAACTTCAATACAAACCATACTTCATGCTAATGGCCGAATACCAGCTGGCCATAGAGAAGCGAACTGGCAAGAAGCCCTCACATGCAACTCAATTTGAGCCTGAAGACTTGCCACTGGATGCGCAACAAGGCACTATTTATCAACCAGATTGGCGTACACGTCTTTTACAAGAGTACCCTGAAATGATGAGCACATGGGTTAAGGCACCTTTACATTTAAAATACAATCCGTGTTGGGTACCAGTGCCACGACGCCGCTCCTGGACTGCCTTTGCTATCAAAGTACAAAACAATAAGCAGTGCCAAGACTGGCTGAACTACCCATATTTCAGGCCACCTACAGGACCACCGACAATTGGCTACATGATGGCAACGATTCGTCACTGGCTCCCTCGCTTGAGATATATGGACGATATAGCAGCGCATATGACTGTCAAGATATTTGACATGATGCAAATGATATTTAAAGTCTTCCGGCGAGTCAAAGCACCACATGTTAATACCCCGGGCTTTGAGCATGGCAACTTGGATCTCGCATATGACATGAGTACGATGCCATCGCTCTGGGTGTGTTATGCCTGGCATTGCAGAGTCAAGTACTTACCGGCGTGCTACAAGCAGACATTCGAAGAAATGTTCACAACCGGCTTTTGGGAATACCACTCTGAAGTGTTCATCAGCAGGCCGACTCACTTATTGCAATTATTTGCCTGCGAACAGTTGGTGTATTCCACGCATTACAGACTCCCACCATCCGACGAACCGCAACCAATAGATTGGGAGAAACTCGAGGCTGATCTGGCCCGAGGCATTCGAGTATCTGAGCACACCCTCGCTCACGACCTCCTACAAAACTACATCCGGTAGACCGCACAACAAGGTTCTGTCAGGGACGACAGAAGCGAGAGGGAGGGGGGTGTTGGAAGCAGCCAGAGGCACAGACGACGCGGAAGCATGTAACCATGGAGCAGGGAGCCAGTCGGATCATTTTTTCAAACAACTATGTTTTTATTACCTCTTCAAACATCCAACAGTGATTTTCATCACTCTTGTAACATATGTAATATAGACAAAATCCCATTTTCTAATTCATAGCTCCATTTTGTGCAAGCCGAGGAGTCCTCGAGCTTGAGGAGCTTAGGTAGAATGTGTGTACCAATTTTCGTTATTTTTAGACATCATTTACCCTTCCAAATAGCCTCTAGGACCTATTTTTTAACTATGCCGGTCACTAGATGTGAAACCGGTCAAAACTAGTCTAGAAACTATAAAAAGAGCTAGAGAGCTCATTTTTTAGGTTGGTTCATGTTGGCTAGTGTGAGTTTAGAGCTAGTTTGAGCTTGTAATAGTGTTCTTGAGTAATAGAGTTGATTTCTCACCTTCCATTGTGTCTTGCTTGTCTCTTCGTAGTGTATGTGTATGTGTGTGTGCATTTCTATGCTTCTCACCTTCACTCTCACTTCATCTCACATTCACGATCTTCATATCACTCCTATCTCTTCCGCGGATTGACATTAAGGAGGTGGAGCTTCTTAACGTGGTTCTCACCATTGTGCTAGAGCAACACACATACACATACACATACACATACACATACACATACACATACACATACACATACACATACACATACACATACACATACACATACACATACACATACACATACACATACACATACACATACACATACACATACACATACACATACACATACACATACACATACACATACACATACACATACACATACACATACACATACACGTAGATACTTGCACATACACACGTATACATACACATACATGTACATACATCCACATTACACACACATAGAGGCACACATATACACATAGACACACACATAGAGATGCACACAAACATACACATGCATACACACAAACATACACACATATACACAGAAAAACTCACACATAGATACATACACACACATATACATACACACACATCACATAGATACATACACCCACATATACATGCACACACATAGAGACACACACATACACACACACACATAGAGACACACACATACACATACACATACACACACATATATACATATGCATACACAATGCACATGCATATGCACATATACATACATACATGCATAAACACATATACACAGCCACAGACACATATACACACATACAAACACCCACATACATACCTACATACACATACACACACATATACATACACACATATACATATACACACATACACACACTTACACACACATACACACACATACACACATACACACATACACACATGCACACATAGATACACACATGCATACAAACATACACATTCATACACACATACATATGCATACACATATATATACATACACACATACACATACATACACATATACACATATATACATACATATGCACACACACGCACACACACACATACACACACACACACACACACACACACACACACACATATATATATATATATATATATATATATATATATATATATATATATATATATATATATATATATATATATATATATATATATATATATATATATATATATATATATATATATATTCTTTTATATGTACAAGTATATTACCCAAAGGTATGTTTCTTTTCATAAATTAATATTTTTAATGATATTATAACACATGTTTTTATTCAATTTTATCTATTTATTTTCAAAAACCTATACAACCTCCAACTCATGAGAGCTCAACAAAGGTGCCTATGAGGACATGCATAGCTAGCCTAGGGCTAGAGTGCGATATAGAAGATGAGGGGTGTAAGGAATTGAACTCACAACCTCTTGGTTAGGAATGTGATGGGCTAACCACTTGCCCCAAAAGCCATGGTTGAGGATTAATTCCTAATCCTCTCTCTTAGGGTGTGGTTCAACCATCTCCTACCAGGATTATGTTACATTCTTCCCCCCTTGGTCGATCATTGTCCTCAATGATCTACTCTTGTATCCCTCTAGCCTCGGTGATCAGTCCCTTGAACTCCCTAGGTGCCCTTGAATTGATGTTCCTCAACCTCGCACAGTTTCTTGAACCTTGTTCACAACCTTGGTCTCTTGAACCCTTGCTCTCAACCTTGGTGTCTTGAACCTTCTTGTTCGCAACCTTGGTGTCTCGAGCCCTTGTTCTCAACCTCAATCTTGAACCTTGTTCTCACCCATGCTTGGTATCTTGAACACTCAATCAAGTGTCACCCAATGATTCCCAAGGAATTCACACTTCCAAGCTAGCTCATTGGAAAGTTCGTTCCGAGAGCTTTCCAACGGTATATTACATGCCTCAATCCGCCATACGGATTGAGAGATACACCTCAATCATTGTAAGGTCCATCCTTGAAACCGACGCGCGCGCCTTCCACAATTCCTACCCTTTCACATGGAGGATGCCCAAGCGCCTTTTTTAGAGGCCATTGGATCATTCCACTTTGCCCAAGCCTACTTCCTAGGCTCTGATACCAATGTAAGGAATTGAACTCACAACCTCTTGGTTAGGAATGTGATGGGCTAACCACTTGCCCCAAAAGCCATGGTTGAGGATTACTTCCTAATCCTCTCTCTTAGGGTGTGGTTCAACCATCTCCTACCAGGATTATGTTACAAGGGGATTATAGTGTACATGAGGCATGGGTTGGAGTTTAAAAGAAGAATGAGAGTTTTATGTGACTCCTGCCTTCGTTTTTTTACTTGAAATGGAAGTAAGTATACGTTTTACGTATTAATTGAGATAAATATTTTTTCTTTTTGTAGTGAGTTTGATGAGAGAGACAAAAAGTATGTTCTTAGTTCATTGGGGACAAAATTTGGCATTGGGTGGTCTCATAAGTGCTGGCTAAAAGAGATGCAGATACTTATGGCCCATCCTTGTGATAATGCATGATATGCATTGCTTCTATTTGTTATATTTAGGGTTTAGGGTATATATATATATATACACACACACACACACACACACACATATATATATATATATATATATATATATATATATATATATATATATATATATATATATGTATACACACACACACACACACACACATATATATATATATATATATATATATATATATATATATATATATATATATATATATATATAATGCACGGTATGCATTGTTTTTATTTGTTATATATATATATATATATATATATATATATATATATATATATATATATATATATATATATATATATATACATACACACACACAAGCACACACACACACACATATATATATGTATATATATATATATATATATATATATATATATATATATATATATATATATATACACACACACACAAACACACACACACACACGCATATATATATATATATATATATATATATATATATATATATATATATATATATATATATATATATATATATATATATATATATATATATATACACACACACATATATATATATATATACATACATACATACATATATATATATATATATATATATATATATATATATATATATATATATATATATATATAGAGAGAGAGAGAGAGAGAGAGAGAGAGAGAGAGAGAGAGAGAGACACAAACACATATTTTTATATAAGCACACAATACATATACACAATAAATCGATCTAAGCCTTGAAAAAAATAGCACAATCAAGAAACCTTATCTGACATGGTAGTTAGATACAAGTAAGCAAAGACAAGAAAGAGGGTTCGTGATGGGTCAAGAACCAACCCTGCATATATATATATATATATGTATATATATATATATATATATATATATATATATATATATATATATATATATATATATATATATATATATATATATATATATATATATACACTTATATGCACGTATGGTATTTTCAACCATACGTTTTTGTACTTCTGTACCCATATGTGTTTGCGGTATGGTTAAAGTATATACACATTGCATGTAGTCCTTCCACCGCATACTAGAGAGATGTCTCTCCGCCCAACCTTATGCCTCTATATATAGCTATTCAAATCAATGAGGCTCATAATACATATGAAGATATATACACATCATGCATATACACAGACATATATATAAAATTCACATGTTCATACATACACATCACACATACATGCCTAGATGCACACATACATATACATGCATACACAATTATAAACACACTTGCATATCTTACACAACATGCTTACATACACTTGTGCATACTAACATATGCATACACATATCACACACATGCACACAAATATATACACATGAAACACACATATGTGCATACTAACATATGTATACATATAATGCACATGAATACATACACATACACACATGCATATGCATAGATACATGAGAGAAAATGTTTTCCTTGAAAATTAAACTATATACAAAATTTAAGGCATACCCCCAAGCTTCATGTTCTAACTTAAAAGAACATATTTTCATCTCTATGGTGGGATTCACATATGTTCTAGTTGAATAAAGTAGAACCTATTTTCTGATACCCATTCAAATGGTTCAAGTTAACAATCGATAACTAGATTAGGATCTACTATCTAATCTACTCATGTGTTTTCATTATTGCCATCATTTTGGTAAGACATCAATATAGTCTCATCTTCATTATCCTTATTGATTTCTATTATTTCTTCTCTTGTTGAATCAATTTTCTCATATGACATCATCTATTGATGGACTAATATCGACCTTTGGTAATTCCTCTTCATCATTAGTAGAATCAACACGTAGAGTATTATCATATTCATCAAGTAGATTATTATCGTTGTCATGTACAATGATTCTAATTTCTCTTTGAGATGTTGATATATCATTATTTGATGATGAATCATCAACATGAATTTCTTCGATCTGTATAACAATAAAGTGTTCAAACAATGACCGACCTTTAGGTTGAACATGAATAACTTGCCACCAAGGAAGAGCATTAGGGTTTTTATAAAAAATGCTTGTTCAATATGCCTAAGAAGAATATATGGTTCTCTAGTTAGACACATTATTTTTGAAGAATCAATTGCCCAAAACCCAAATAATTCCCTTCTCAATGTGAAACTACTACCTTTACGCTCAGCTTGAAATCAATCAATCTTCAAAATAGCCTAACAAAATATAAAAAAATGAAAATTCATTATTATGTGCTTAAAAAAAATAAACTATATCATAAAAAATAAAACTTTTTTTACCTGTTTCAACATACGGAACCATATTTTGTAGATACCAACAATGGTTCCTATGTAGCCAAGTTTGCTATCTATGAGGTTTGTATCTTTTGAGCTAGCACGTGATAGTTTCTTGAAAGAAGCAACAATGCTAGAACCCTTTTTTTTACTTGAAAAATAAATCATTTTGATTCTAATATGCTGTCCAAAAGCCCACATATTTGTGAACATTCGATCTTGCAATAAAAATCGAATAATCAAAGAGAAACTAATATACATATATGTGAAAAAATAGAATATCATTGAAACTAAATTACCTTTCTTTCACAACCTATCATTAACTCCCTCTCCTAATGTGAGATTTGTTCATAATTTGCATTGGCTCATTGCATACGAGTATATAGCCAATCCATGAAGGAATATATATTTGTATTCTCATTACCATCAAGATTATATCTATATCTTTTGTTTGTCCATCTTTTACTTCGGAGATTTTGAAGTTCCTGTTCATACTCGCTAATGAAGGCTTGCATTTATTCGCCATTATATGCTACAAAAGTAGAAACATCAATTTTTTCTTTTAATGTACATTGAATTGGAACTCCCTTAGCTGATAATATCTCATCTATTATTTTTGAAGAAGACTCCTTGATCCATGCACGTGGAGCTTCTTCATGAACTCTTTTAAAGTACTCACTAACATAGTACATGCACTCCTCAAGCATCCATCCCTTTTCCATAGATCCTTTTGGATTTGCTCTTTGTCACACATAAACTTTTAATATTCCCATAAATCACTCGGCCCAAAACATCCATCGAGTGTCTATAACACATGCAATATCTATCTCATCCACAAGATGGATTAATAAATGAACCTAAATATCAAAAAATGATGTTGGAAGCTCTTTCTCCGTCAAACATAGTAGCTCCTTGCATTCACGTTTCTTTTGTGGAATTGAGTCTTTGTCAATATCTTTTGATGTAATCCATCTGTTATTATCATAAATTAAATTATAAAGACATTATTTTGTAAATAAAATATAACAAATAGTCTTACATATTAAATATAAAGTATGATAATTACCTCATAAGTGATCCAAGAAGATAGATCATGTCCGGTACTCTTTTTGTTGTAAATCCACTGATAACAAGAGGTAGAATGTGCTTTAGAAAGTTATGCCAATCATGTGTCTTTGACCTAGATAAGATTTTATCATCCATAGTAAACATGTTTTGGAAATATGCTCCATATCATGTAGGTGTTTGAATCGATTGAATACTATTGTTGATAGTTTGTATCTCTTTTGTTGTAAGTATCCAAGAAGCATGTGCATAAGTTGTCTCTTGTCGATTGCTATAAAAAATTGGCCATAACTTTGGTTTTGAGTTTTGATCCTTTAAACCATTTCTTGATGCTATTGTGTCTTTTAATCCAAGAAGACATTGCCATAATGAATAACCAATATTCTTGAATATATGCATATGATCAAGAAGATGGCATACCTTTAACTCTCTCCAATACTTCATAGAATGCCATATCGACATATTCTTTGCTAGTGAAAATTTTCCTTTACCTCTAATCTTTACATTCTCATCATCTTCATCATCACTGAAGATTCTGGATTGTGGATCTATAAGAGGCCCATTTGTCCATTTTTGATACCAATCCATAGGTGTCATTGGTTTTCGACACTGACCTGTTTCAATCTTTCCATTAAAATATAACGCTTTTATTTTGAATCTTAATGGATGATCATCAAGTAAGAACCATCTATGTCGAAGATAAATATTACCACAATTCCATGAACCATAATGTGTCTTTGATTAATGCTTTTCGATAGATCAATGGCATTAATACCTCTCCATAACACTTGAACATTGTCAATGAGAGGAGCAAGATATATATTCAGGTCTTTAACTTATCTTTTTCTCGGGATTAAAAGTGAAAGCATTAAATGTTCCTTTTTAATGCTAAGGTATGGTGGGAGATTGCAGTTAATGACTACCACATGCCATGTTGACCATTTACTAGATTTCATCGAAAACGGATTAACTCTATCTAATGCAACTCCTAAATTTAGATTGCATGACTCTTGTGAAAAATCAGGCCATCTAGAATCAATATGTTGAAGAGCTACATTATCTTTTGGAATTCTCATTACTCCATCAGTACTTTTATGATTAAATCCCCATGTCAAAAGTTTTGATAATTCAAGGCTTTGAAACATATGTTTAATTTCTGGAGCCAATGGAAAATGTCTCAATATCGTTTTTGGGATTTTACCCTCTTCGTCCTTATATCAAGGAGAATGACATTTTGGATATGTCAAAGAGTCTGCACATTCACCTCTATATAAAAGACAATTATTAGGACATGCATGTATACACTGATAATCTATAAAAAAGATGATATGAATGAAAATATATTAATATATAAATAAATAATTAAATAAATAGAAAATTAAAAATTCTACCTTAATAGTGCCAAAATCGGTATGTTACCTCATCCAAATTGATTTTGAAGTTTGAGAATAAGTAAGCTTGCACTTAGTCATGTCAAGCAACTTCCTTCATATATATGCTTTAGAGATTCTTCTCGAAGTTATTTATTATTTATAGAAATGTCAATGCTTTTGCTATTATTTTGATACCAATCCTCAATGAAATTTTCCATGCCATCATCTTCATCATTATTGCAAAAATCTTTTACTTTATCTTCTTTTGAATATAGGTCTTTCAATCTTGCATAATCGATAGGATCACTTTTGTGTAGCCTTCTCATGGAAGCTTCTGATAAATGAGTTCTTACTCGCAACTCTGAATGGTGTGGTGGAAGATCATCAATGTCATACATAGGAATCTACACACATGAATGAAAATCATTAGTATTCCATAGATGAATGAAAAGTAAACTTTAAACATAAATTTAAATATTTAAGTTAATTTCAAAAGGATTTCAATGAATTAGATTTTTCAATGCAACACAAGATAGGTGGATAGAGAGTTTTCATTGCTCTCTAGCTAAAAGGTGCTCTTCAATGTCTACACCATCCATAATTCACTAATAATTCATCACCAACATGTAAAAAACTAATGGCATTGACAACTATGTATCTTGCTACATTTCTACTCATGTATGGTGAGTCATGACTATTTTCACGCTCTTCAAATGTGCAATTAGTCATTGAACTATTATATCCTCGACTAAAATTATTAAATCTGCTATATTTCCTTGCATGTAAGGTCTTCCATCAATATATAATCTTTCATTTTTGCCATGTGTAATACCTTTACTAGCAAGAGAAGTTGCATTCAGGCATAATCCATAAGTACTTATGCTTTGAACATAATCTGTAAGTTGATGCCAATCTCCCCATCCATATATAGGACCAAAAAATGACATAAGAGTGACTTCAGAGTTTTGAGGCACATACAAATCCTCTACAATAAAGAGACCACACCAGCACGAATAATAGTGGAGGGAGCAATCATATAATGATTACCCCAAAAGTTTAAAACCTCTCCATCTAAAGCAAGTGGTCCTCTATTCCATCCTCCATAACTTCTTCTATCATATGTTTGTACTAGAGGACGATTATGAGTTTGCAATGGATAATCTTCAAACATTCCAATCTATAAACCAGGAGGTAGAGGATTTTGAGAAATTTCTGCTTGTAATTGATGAATGGAAAGTCCATGATGTGTACAAGGTATATTAGCATTATTACTAGAAGAATCATCATCATCATCGAGCAAATATTCCTTCATATTAAGTATAATTTGATTTTGTATATGATTTTCAATTAAAATAATGACATTAATTTATAAAATCAATATATACCCAAGCTCTATCACGTTGATCAGGAGGTGATGCATGCTCAAAACTACCATAGTCTGTCTCACGTTCAATACATTCCAATTGTGATCTTTGATATGTACCATAGCAAAAATTACACCAACATATAATATGCTCTTGATAGTTAAAATTATCATAATTCCTATCAAAGGACACATGTCAAGCTGTCGTTGCATGGATAGGAGGTGGTGGAGTACCCTCTAATTGATTAGAATCTGATTATAATATAACAATAAAAAAACATATATCAGTCATGTATATCTATCAAATATTAGAATTAAAAGTTTGATATACTTACAATAAGTAGTCCTTGCATGATAAGCAGACGGTGGTGGAGTTCCCTCTGCTTGTGTAGCAAATGAAGTTACTAGATATTAATAATCTGATTATTTACATACATACACATTCACATATACACATTTACACATACATACATATTCACATATACATAAATACACATTGTGACATATAAATACACATCCAAAACTATAAATGTATGAGATGTGTATGTATGTATATGTGGATGCATGTGTGTGTATGTGTATGTGTGCATGTAATTATTATGTATGTGTGTATCTATATGTGTGAGTATGTGTATGCATGTATTTATTATGTATGTGTGTGTATGTATATGTGTATGTGTATGCATGTATGTGTGTGTGTATATGTATGTGCGTGGTTATGTATTTACTATGTATGTGTATGTATATATATGTGTATGTGTATGCATGTACGTGTGTGTGTATATCCGTGGGAATGTATGTATGTTTAAGTGTATGCATATGTGTTATATGTGTATGCATGTATGTGTTTGTATGTATGTATATTTAACTGTATTTATGTGTGTAAGTGTATGCATATGTGTATGTGCATGCATGTATGTGTGTGTATGTATGAATATGTAAGTGTATGTATGTATGTATGTATGCATAAGTATATGTATATGTGTATATGTATGCATGTATGTGTTTGTATATATATGTATGTGTGTGGGTATGTATTTACTATGTAAGTGTATATATGTATATGTGTATGTGTATGCATGTATGTGTGTATGTGTGTGTATGTGTATGTGTGGATATGTATGTATGTGTATGTGTATGTGTATGCATGTATGCATATGTGTATGTGTATCTGTGGGTATGTGTAAGTGTATGTATATATGTATGTGTATGCATCTATGCGTGTATATATGCATATGTGTGGTTATGTATTTACTATGTATGTGTATGTATGTATATGTGTATGTGGATGCATGTATGTGTGTGTGTATGTATATGTATATGTGTATGTGTATGCATGTGTGTGTATATGTGTATGTGTGTAAGTGTGCGTATGTATGTATGTATGTGTGTGTATGCATGTATATGTAAGTGTATGTATGTATGTGTGAGTGTACATATATGTGTATGTGTATGCATGTATGTGTGTGTATATATGTATGTGTGTGAGTATGTATTTACTATGTATGTGTGTGTATGTATATGTGTATGTGTATGCATGCATGTGTGTGGATATGTGTATGTGTGAGTATGTATGTATGTGTAAGTGTATGCATATGTGTATGTGTATGCATGTATGTGTGTGTATGTATATAAATGCATGTATGTGTGTGTATGTATGTATATGTAAGTGTATGCATGTATGTATGTGTAAGTTTATGTATATGTGTATGTGTATGCATGTATATGTGTGTATATATATGTATGTGTGTCGGTATGTATTTACCATGTATGTGTGTGTGTCTATATATGCATGTTTATAAATTTAAAGTTTTTTTTTATATTCTGACTCTTTTTTTTCGTTTGAGATTGAAATATCAGGCGATATTGTATGGTAGAACAAAATAAAAGAAGACCTAACATACCATCTGAGATGTGGCAGTATTTTCACAGAAAGCTATGTCTTTAGGAATCATTTCCTCAGTAGAAGGTATACAAGATAATAGTTTATATTATAGTGACTTATAATTCTCATATCTTTTATATTTAATCTATGTATTTTTGTTTCATTAAATAAATGTAGGTGACTGCAAAGAAGAGAGTTGATTCTGGTCATACATCACAGTTAGGAAGAATGGGACATCATAGTTTTGTAGCTACATTTTTAAGTATATGTATTATTGAAACTATATTTTTTATTTTAGTTAAAACACTAATCATTTATATCTTTTTTATTTGTTTCAATGCAGCGAAAGGATTGTGATCGATATCCTATAAAAAAGGAAATTGATTTTGCTACACATTGTGGATATCAAATTCTGAGTGAGTACATGCAAGATCATCTAAATGATTTTGTGAGTATTAGTAAATTTCATATAAATATTTTTTTATTGATGTTTTATATGTTTTATTTATTTATGTTTATTATATGTAATACAAGAGTGTTATGGAGAGGTAGATATGGATGATCTGGAGAGATAGACATAGGTGGGATGATCTCCATTATCATAGAGTGCTCACACCTCTACCCATGATGCCAATATAGATATATCAAATCATGCGGATGATCATGATGATGAGGATGATCGTGACGATGATCATGATGATGAGGACTTACAAGATGATGTGGATGAGGATGATCACGATGATGAGGACTTACAAGATGATGTGGATGAGGATGATCATGATTACTGATATATTACATTGGCTATATATTTTACATTGATGCACTTTGTTTTTTTATATCTATATATTTTCTCATTTTAGTTATGCTTTGAATTGTGTTTATGGTACCAATTAATGAAAAGTCTTGTTTCAATGATTTTTATATTTAACATGTGATTTACTAGTTTAGCTATATAATTCATTCATATTATGTGTTTTTGTTGTATATATGTATGTATGTGTATGAAGTTCTGGGTGTATAAAATGTATGTATGCACATCAAGGTATATATATATATATATATATTGATGTAAGTGTGTCTATATGCATGTATATGCATGTATTTGTGTGTGTATATATGTGCATATTGATATGTTTTATGCATATACATGTGTGTATGTGTAGGTGCATATTTATGTTTGTATATGTGTATGTGTAAGTGTATGTGCATATGTGTGTGTGTGCATATGTATGTGTATGTGTGTTTATATGTGTGTATGTGAATGTGTATGTGTATATGTGTATGTGTATATGTGTATGTGTATATGTGTATGTGTATATGTGTATGTGTATATGTGTATGTGCATATGTGTATGTGTATATGTGTATGTGTATAAGTGTATCATGTATGTATGTGTAGGTATATATGCATGTGTATATGTGTGTATATAAGTGTGTATATGTATGTATGTGCATGTGTAAGTGTATGTGCATATGTGTGTGTATGTGCATATGTATGTATGTGTGTGTATATGTATGTGTGAGTGTATGCACATATGTGTATGTGTGTGCATGTGTACGTGTGTGTATATGTATGAATGTGCAAGTGTATGTGCATATGTGTGTGTACATATGTGCATGTGTATGTGTTATATATGTGCATATAGATATGTTTTACGCATATACATGTGTGTACGTGTATGTGTAGGTATATATGCATGTGTATATGTGTGTATGTGTATGTGTATGTGTATGTATATGAGTGTGTATATGTATGTATGTGCATGTGTATGTGTAAGTGTATGTGTCTCTGTGTGTGTATGCTCATGTGTATGTGTGTGTATATGTATGTATGTGCATGTGTATGTGTAAGTGTATGTGCATATGTATGTGTGTGTATATGTATGTATGTGCATGTGTAAGTGTATGTGTATATGTGTGTGTATATGTATGTGTGTGTATATGTATGTGTGTGCATGTGTATGTGTAAGTGTACGTGCATATGTGTGTACATATGTGCATGTGTATGTGTATGTGTATGTGTATGTGTGTGTATATGTATGTATGTGCATATGTATGTGTATGGGTATAAGTATGTTGTGTATGTATGTGTATGTGTATATATATATATATATATATATATATATATATATATATATATATATATATATATATATATATATATATATATATATATATATATATATATATATATATGCATGTGTATATGTATGAGCATGCATGTGCATGTGCACGCATCTCCATTTGTATCCATGTGTATGTGCATGCATGTGAATGTGCATATGCATGTGTATAATTAGTATGTGTTAATGTGTGCTTCTGTATGTGTGTAGCTCAAGCGTAAGCACCACCTCCTTTACTTGTCAATCCGCGGAGACGTGAGGACCGGTATGAAGACCATGAGCAAGTGAAGGCACAAGTGCGTGAGTGAAAGCACACAAACATGCACACACATACACACACACGCGCACAAAGTAAGATTAAAGAGAGGAACAATGGAAAGTTTAGATTGCAAAAGAGTTCTCTTACAAAAGTTCTATTCTCTAACAAGCCAACCCCAAAAATGAGCTCTCTAGCTCTTTTTATAGTTTTTTGACTAGTTTTGGCCCTGTCCAGACCTAGTGTCCGGCCTAGTTAAAAATTAGGTTCCAGGGCTTATTTGAGGGCTCAAATGAAGTCTAAAAATTATGAAAATTGGTACGATGGTACTTTTAATACTCCTCAAGCTCGAGGACTCCTCGGCTTGAACAAAATGGAGTTACTAAAAATAGATAATGGTATTTACAATGGTTTTTAGTGATGAAAATCACTATTTTCGTAGGGGATTCTTCTGAAAATTTGACATACACTTCTTGGAGCTCCCTACTTGCTCCCTTTCCTTGTGTGTCCACCTTTTGATGTGCTTCCATGCTTTGTCCTTGACTTTGAGCTTCAACACTCCCCCCCCTCTCGAGTCTGTCGTCCCTGACAGACCCTTGTTGGAAGGGCTGTTCCATGTAGTGCTTTGAGAGGTGGTGTCCATCCGTTGTATGAGTTGGTTCCTTGGATTCCAGCAAGAATGTGTCGTTGTGAGATTTCAAAACTGCAAGTTGCTCAAAAGAGATTGTTGAGAGTGATTTGGAGCAACTACTGGCTTCAATTTGCTTCCGAGATAGGGATGTTGTTCCCATGACATTCGCTAGCTCTTCCAAAGATGATGTTGAGATCAGTCATGCCAACTACTCATAACCCATAATGAATGATGGGTAAGTGTGTTCGTGCCTGGGTTGAAAAAAGTATGTGCCTTGTGCACGGCCTTGTAATGTAGCCCTACGCATGCTTACTTGGAAAATGCATTGGAAGGAGTATGGTGCAAAAAGTGCGGGTCTTGAGCTAAGTGCTCAAGGGTATGCTGACGAAGAGGTTCCCTAAACTATCATGGTTATGGTGTTTCTAGAGTAAAGATACTTACCATGGAGAAGGTTGATGGATGTTTGTCTCTTCGTGTTGTACACTCGACCTTTGGGATGGAACCTTGTTGATGAATGTCCATGTTGATTGTCCACTGATGAGATCTTTTGAGTGGTGGATCCCCTCTCCTCTTTTCAAAGCAACCTTTGTCAGTAACAATGTGCATTTCTGAGCTTGGGCTCATGCACGTTCACTTCCCTATATTGACACTCAGAGGAATATTGGACGCGTGCCGGTTTCTAAGAGATTACCATGCTGATTGACATAGACCATTCACCAGTGCTACTGTTCCATACTGGTTCAGGAAATACTGAGAATTGAATTGCTTTATATTCCTTGGCAAGCAACATCGGGTAACTACACCAAGCTGAGTTTCACATATTCTCTTTAGCTCACCATATGCAGGAGTCTTCTCCTCTCGAACTACCCTTTGCAGATATCTCCTTGGATGCTCTGGTACATGAAGTAGTCAAGCATCACTCAAGTTGCGGACCTTCAAGCTCTTCATTCCTACCATGGTAAGAGAAAATCATTGTTGTAGATGCCATGTTCATGCCAAATTCTTGTCATCTACCAGATAAGGCAGCAATAATCTCACTGCTGGCCGAGACACGCTTCTATCCAAATTGATAAATGCCTAGTAATCAACAGTTCCACCTTCAACTAAGCATGAATCATTCATGTTTCATAAGCCAAACATGGGAACAAGCTCTCTCCCGCTTTTCTTTCTCCCCCTTTTTTTTTTTTGGAGGAAAAGGATATCACAAAACAAGAACACAAAAGTTAGCACAATAGAAATATTTGACATATGTCATTGTGCTCTTGTGTGTGGGATTCTCAAGTGTGTCTATGCACGGCCATGTAAGGTGGCCCTATATTAATGCGTACTTTGGAAATGCATGACCTGAATGGTGCAAAGACAGGGTTGTGCAAGGAGCACATGGTTGTTGCTCGTTCGAGGCTTTCGATGTTACTTGCGGAGGTTGATGCCGACCTTGGTGGAGGTATCCATTGAGTCTCGAACTGATGTAATCCTCCTTATGGGAGTCCTTTTTAGAACATCATTTGGCACTGTAGTGGTCACTTCAGGCGTCTTTCTCTTTGGATGCTTTCTGAACTGTGGTATCCAGTGTGGTTGACGCTTTGGTTCGGTGGAGGCTACTTGCACTTTTGGCTTCCAAACCCATATCCTTTTTGCATGTCTTCCTACTAATGTTGAAGAGCTGATTTGATCGTCCTTTGGTCTCTGTACGTGGTTCTTACCCTTTTCTCTTTTGGGCTTCTTTGTTGAAACCTTTTGCATGTGGGAGAACAAAGGTTGTTGTGGATGTAGGAGCTTCTTGGGTACCCACATCTGTAATTGCCCTTGTTGAGCTGCAGCTAACTTCTTAGGCACCCAAACTTGTTGGATACCTTGTAATTGAGCTTGTCTGAGCTGCTTCCTTCATCTTCTGGCCTGGTTGGTTTGCATGGATGGGATTTGTGGGGGCAAGGTTGGTGGTTGCTCTCCTTTGCGTACCCATCTCTGCTTCATGCTCGGAATTGCTTTTTTATCGAATGGTGTCTTTCTATCTAATGTAGCAGTTGTCGTGAACGGTTGTGTTTGCTTGTGTGGTGGACTCACTACTGTGGCTACTTGATTCTTTGGAGAAGAAGAAAGATCCACCCGCCTTCGAACCTGGTCTTCCACGATTGACTCCTTCTGCATCATAGAGCTTTTGACACATAGAACATCTTCTTTCATATGATTAGTCTTGGAAGAACTAAGAGAGTGTGTGGTGCCATGATTTAGGAGCATGCAGTTCTCTAATTCTAATGTAATGCATTGTTCATGTACCCAAACTTGAAGAATTTGACTTCTTAGGTTTAAATTAACTGCATGGTCATAGATCCAATCTTGACCCAAGACAAGTGGTTCTGTAAGGTTCTCATCTTGACATACTAGCGCTTTGACTTTCATTGGAACATCTTGAAGGTAGATGGGAAGTTCCACCTCGCCCAAACAAGGGGTTTCCACACCTCCCAATCCTATGAGATAAGCTTCTATGGGATTGATGTTCAACCCCAAGTCTTGGCAGTAGGAAAGTCTAACTGCACTACTTGCTGCACCTGAGTCAATCAATGCTTTCACCGTCCTTGCACCCTTTCCTTGTCCTATCTCTATGGTCACAAAGGGTCTTCGGTCAATGACCTGAGAAGTGGCTATGCCTGACTTTTGACACATATCCATGTGATATTTTGGGGCTTTTGAGTTGACTTCTAGGCCTAATCGCCTTAACTTATTTCGCCTAATACGCTCTCTGGCCTCTACCTGTGCTTCTTCTCTCACTCTTAACTCTTCATCTTTTCGCTTCTTAGCAGTGTTGAGTCTCATTAGCATATCCTCAGTAAGAGGTTCTTGATATAGCTTGACTCTACAGCCACTAATATAGTTTGGCAAGATATCTCCTTCTAGCGTGGCCAACTGAACTGCACCACTAGTGGAAATTCTATTAATGATCATGGGTCCGTATCCTCTTTTTTCCAACTTACGGGCATGTTGTTTTAGTGTGTATACCAACACTAGATCTCCCTCTTTCAATCCCTTATCCTTGATGTGTGCATCAAAGTATGCCTTTTGCCTCTTCTTTGTAGCGTAGATGCCTGCTGCCGCTCGTAGCCTCGTCTCACCCAAGCGTTCGAGATCAAAGATCCTAGAGGACAATTCATGCCCATTCCACTCATACTCTTGTGCTACTTTTAAGGCAGGGATTAAGAAATCTAACGGTAGCACAGCGTTCTGTCCGAAGACCATATGAAATGGGGTGGCGTTGAGTACCGTTTTGTAGGCAACTCGATAAGCCCAAACATCATGATGAAGTTGTTTGTCCCAATCAGAGCGTTTATTATTTACCAGTTTTGTCAATACGTTACAGAGGATCTTATTGGTACTCTCGGCTTGTCCGTTAGCTTGTGGGTGATAGGGGGCAGATTTCTTATGTATCACCAAGAATTCTTGGAGAAGATTTTCAATGACTTCATTCAAGAAGTGTGTGCCTCTATCGCTCACCAACTCTATTGGTAGTCCATATCTCGTGAACACATTCTCGAATAAGAACTTAGCCGTAGTATGAGCATCATTCTTTGTTGTGGCTTTGACTTCTACCCACTTTGTAAGGTAATCTGTGGCTACAATGATGTAGTCTGCATGGGAGTTTCTAGCTGGGGGGTTAATAGGACCTATGAAGTCTATGCCCCACTTCGAAAATGCACGTCCTCCCATCATTGGCCTCAAGGGCATCTCGTCTTTTCTCACTGGATATTGTGCACGTTGGCATGTGTCACATTTCTTCACATAGGTATGTGCGTCCATATGAAGAGTGGGCCACCAAAGTCCTGAGAATAGAATGGTCTTGATCACTCGGTCAGGACCAAAATGTCCACCTGCAACACCGCTGTGTGCAGTCTCTAAGACCTTTAAATAGTCTGATTCATGAACACATAGTCTTAAGTAACCATCTTTGCCTCTTTGGTATAGGTTGTCCCCTACTAAGGCGTAGCCTTGAGCCTCTTGCTCCATGCTTCGTCTTCTTGCTAGACTAGCCTCTTTGGGTAATCTTCCCGATCTCATAAACTCTACCAATGGAGCACTCCAATCTGGAATTAATGACACTTGATAAAGGGTCGCATGCTCCACTGGGGGTCTCTCTCTGCACCTTGGACAATTCTTAATCCACTCATGTATTTCTTTGTCCATGCTAGGCCAATACACTCCTAAACGCTTTAGATTCTGCAATGTTCGTTGTTTAGAATAGTGATTTCCTAGCATTCCTTCATGGGCCTGTTGCAACCAACTACTATGTTCATCATCCTCCACACAACAAGCTAATACACCTTCAGTATCTTGTTTGTACATGCTTCCTGCTAATATGTGATATTTTTGTGATTTTACAATTTCTTCTTGTGATGTTTTCACATTCTTATTTGCAGGGCCAAAGGTTAGGACTGGTACCAACTTGTTTGCCCATTTAGGAACAACTTCTAAATTGAACAAATAAGCATCGGGTAATTCGTCAGACACTCCTTGCGGTGACTCTCCTGAAGTGATGCGAGAAAGGTGATCTGCCCGAAGGTGGGTTCTACCTTTCCTGACAACAACTTCAAAGTCATATTCCATTAGTAAGAGGAACCATCTTACTAAGCGTCCAGTATTGCAAGGTTTATTGACCAAATATAACAAAGCTTGATGATCAGTGAAAAACTTGAACTTGTTGGCCAATAAATAGTGTCTAAACTTCTTCACAGCATATACCATGCCTAAGCCCTCTCGCTCAGTTGTGGTATAGTTCCGTTCAGCTGCAGTGAGTTGTCTACTAGCATATGCTATGGGCAAATCTAAGTTTCCTTCACTTGTGGGTTGTGCTAGCACACATCGTATGGCATGATTGGACGCATCCACATGGACATGGAAGGGTTTATTCCAATCAGGAGTGGTGAGTATTGGTGCCGTGCACAAACGTTTCTTCAGTTCGTTGAAAGAATTCTCGCATTCGTCGTTCCACTCAAAATTAGACAACAAGGCATAAAGGGGTCTAGCTATGATCGCGTACATGTGGATAAACCTACGGTAGTATCCACAATGGCCCATAAAGGCTTGTACCTCTTTAACATTCCTTGGCCTTGATAGCTCCGCTATGGCTCGTACCTTATCTTCATCTGTTGAGATTCCATTCTTAGAAACAATATGACCTAAGATTTTACCTTGACGCACCATAAACACACACTTTTCTGGGTTCAGACACACTCGATATTCTCTACACTTGTTGAAGATTTGTCTGAGCTCAGGGATGTGAAACCTTCTTTCTTGGGAATGAGCACATAAATCATCCACATACACTTCTAAGCTCTTTCGCAAGAACTCTTTGAAGACATGACACATGAGCCTTTGGAATGTTGCAGGTGCATTGGTGAGCCCAAATGGCATCACACGAAATGCAAAGATTCCCCACTCTGTAGCAAAAGCTGTTTTGTGTTGATCTTCTGGGGCAATGGCTACTTGATTGTAACCTGAAAATCCATCAAGGAAGCTATAAAATTCCTTGCCTGCAACACGCTCCAATAGGTGTTCTGTGATTGGAAGTGGATAACTATCTCTAATCGTAGCGGCATTAACTTTTTTAAGGTTAATACACACTCGCAACTTCCCGTTCTTCTTGGGTACCACAACAATGGGGGACACCCATTCGGTATGCTCAATCTCATAGATGAATCCAGCTTCAATCAACCTATCAATTTCTTCTTTTATTTTGGCTGCATAGGTATCATTATATGTGTAGGGCTTCTGTTTGGTGGGTTTAGCATCAGCAGTCATGGGGATAGTATGAGAGAAAATTCTTGGATCTACCCCTTTCAAGTCTCTATAGTGCCATGCAAACACATCCCTATATTCCCTTAATAGAGCTATGAGCTCCATTTCTTCTCTTGCACTTAGGTCATCTCCTATATATGTGCATCTCTCTTCGTTCTCTTCAATGGTCACTACAATCTTCTTGGTCTTTTCTTTATTATCATATGATTCTCCTATGATGGCCTCTCTCTTAGGCATTCGTACCAAAATTTTGCGGTCGTCAACTTCATATTTCTTGAAGTTTTCTGGTACTTCAAACAATGATTCCTCCTCTTCTTGTTTCACTGCTTTTCTTTTCTTTTTCTTTTGACTACTCTCACTTCCATCCTTTGAGTTTACTGTTTTAATACTTGTGAGAGGTTCTTCTTCTTTCTGGGTGAACACTCCTATATCTTCTAGATAGTGCTGCTCTGAGTTAAAGCAACTATCCATCACAATAGACTCCAGATCATCGTCATTCTCTTCTTCTTCTATGACATCACTAGGGTCACATTCTTCTAGCAAGGGTTGACACATGAACACTGAGATATCATAACCCTCCTCATCACAATGAGGTGTCCACTGTTCCTCATTGACAGCAATGTCCATGGTGGCTAAGATTTCTGGCCAGCCATGAGGCTCAAACTCCTCATCTGGAAAGATCATCGGTGTGTAGGCTGGGTCTCTAACTGGTCTATCTCCTAGCGAAGTTCCTCCTTCTCTTGCCTTTAAACGTTTTTCCTCTTCCTTTGCTACCTTGCACATCCACAAATGAGTATCTTCATGCAACCATGATGGATCAGGTGAACTTTCAGAATGCATAGAGATGGAATCTTCTTTCGCTTTGTGGATAGAATTCCACTGTAGGGGTGGTACATCTCTGAAGGTGTAATCCTTCAAATTGACCTTGGTGGTGACCCCTAAGTGCTGTAAGTACAAGGAGTTAGTTCCCCAATCCTGTACTATTTGCAATTGTTGTAGGAAGGGTCTTCCTAGGATCATCTCATAGACATTATTTTTCTCAAAGTCACATATAGCAAATGTGTGCTCAAACTCTACACCACAAGTGGTTAGAGTGATCCCTTCTAGAAATCCTAGAGGTCTTTCAAAATGACCATCAGCCATTTGAAGCTTCATTCTAGTTGGTCTCAATGTGGGCTTGCCCCATTGCTTCCACAAGGAGGTGGTCGCAATAGCAACACCAGCACCTGAATCTATGATCGCTTTGGTTGTGTAACCTTGGTAGGTGATTGGAAGATAAGTATTACCTTCTTCACCCTCACACATGTCCCCTATTTTGTCTAGAGGTATCTCTGGTACCCTTTGCTTGGAGCCTGCTTTTGGCATGTTGGAATCAAGTTCTGGAACCTGATCCTTCACATGATTCCAAAGCTCAGGTTTTGCTTTGAGCAGCTCTTCTACAGTGAGATGACACTGAACCTTAGTGTTCTTCACGACATCTGTGTTCCTTGGAACCACTGAGTCTCCATTTCTTACTAGTATTGTGGGAGCTCTAATCTGGAGAGATTCAGATTCCCATGGGTCTGGAAATTGAGGCAGTTCTTCTAAGGTATTAGATTCAAAATCTAACCTTTCGTCTTCTTGTTGTTCTGCTTCATCTCCGTAAATAGATGGAATGTCTTGGGGAAATTGATCATGAAGATCATCAATCTCAGGAATGGGAGGGGAATTACCCTTCTCCTTGGCCCATTTCTCTTCTTGTATTTCCCGCAAGAATTCTTGAGAGTACTGTTGAATTGAAGGAGGTATTCCTGGATCCGTGGAATTAGGAACATAAGCTCCCATTGGTGGTGAGCTTCCTCTTTCAATAACTGGTTGAGCCTGTGGAGGTAAAGAAACTTGTGGTTTGTTGGTACTTACCAACTGCTCTAATCGTTCTAGTAAGCCCTGGAAATGCAAATCCCCTTTGACCGAGTTTGTCTGATTGAACTTTTGACTAGTCTCAAGTATAGCTTGAGCTTGTTCTACCATTTTCATGCACAATTTCATCCGTTCAATCTCTAAGTCCGCTCTAGGGTAACTCTTGTCTAGGTTTGCAGCTGTAGCCCCTTCTTGAAGTCGAGCCTGGTAGGCCTTGAACATCATGTCCAAGCCTTCTGGGGTTGGATCTGCAAGAACAAACCCTGGTTGTGGTCTATTTACAATGGGTGGTGGGGTGGGATGAGGTGGAGTGGATGGAGTTTCGGCATGCGAGGGGCTTTGAGATGCAATGTCTTCTATTTTTGTTTTCGCTTCTTTTAAGCTTTCTTCTAGTTCCGATAACTTTTTATTCCACTTGCGATTGGCCTTCTCTCTGGTATCCTTCCATGTTCTTGTTTTCCTCTTACTAGGCTCTCCCGATTCACTCGACTCTGATTGTTCTACTGGTTTATCCTGTTTCAATGCTTGTGCCCTAGTAACTGCCTGTATAGGTGCCACATTACTGCTACTTGAACTTGAATCCGCCACTAAGCCTACCACATTAATGGGTGTAATCTTGGGTGCGCTGGAGGGGTTTCTTGGACAATCTCTAGGGAGATGGTCTTTGCCACAATCAGGGCAAAAAGCCTGTATTGTGATAGCCTGTCCTTGACTCGGAGATGATGGGTGGGGACAGTCACGAATGAAATGATCACCTTGACATCTAAAACAAGATCCTCTAGGGGCTTGTGGTCTCATTTGTCTCAATTGGGGCCTAGGGTGAGGATTTGTGTACATGACATTGGAGTATTCTGGCTCCCAATTTTGCTCCATAGGTGGTGCCTCATATTGATACGAGTAAATCTCACTATGTTCAGGTGACTCTGTGTAATACACATGTGGAATACCTTCATGGGAGTAGTCTGAACTATGAGCATGAGAATCATTATTTGGTATCAATGGGGTTAGGGGCACCAATGCTCTGTTTGGATTTTCCTCTCCCACAGCATATTTGACTGGAATCACGTTGGCTGGAGGTGGTGGTTGGTTTCCCAAGACAGGTTGTGGCCTATATGGTACCTGATATTGCTGTTGTGGTCTATAATATGGCTGTTGGTATTGGTTCTGATACCTACCTTGTGGGTAAGGTTGCTGATAATTCTGTCTAACAGCCTGCCTATTGTAGGGACAATCTTGAGCCGTGTGGTTTGTGTATTTTCTCTCAATAGTGCAATATGGAGCATTCCTTTCTCTAATGTTTTGGTTTTGCATTGGGCATACATTAGCCATGTGGTCGCCCCCACAAGTATAACACCGATTCACTGGAGTGACTCTCTGTGTTTGTTTATTTTGGACTCCCAGCTTCTTGGCAACTTGCTCAGCTATCTCCTCTATTTCCGTGGAGATTTTTGAAGTATGACTAGTAGAACTATCTGAATCCTTATAGAGTTTGGATAATCCTAACTCTTCACCCAAGTTATCTTCTATGTCAATGCATGTCCGCACGCACTCTTCTATGGATCTAGGCTCTTTCAAATATACATATGATCTTAACTTTGTGCTCAGTAAGCCATCTAAGAACAAAGCCACTTGTTTGGCTGGTGTGGGTAACTCGGGAGCAGGGCATCTTTCTAGGTACTGTCTGAACCTTCTACCTGCTAGTCGCACTGTTTCTTGGGGTGTCTCCTTGAAACTGTGGATCAAGGATGATGTGTTATGCCTGATACCACTCTTGGAAAATTCTACAATGAATTCATCTAGCAGTTGACCTATATCGCGATAGTTGCGACTACTAAATGGTTGAAACCAAGCCAAGGTAGTGCCCTTAAGAGTCAAACCAAATGCCTCGTATTGGGTGAATAAATCCTCAACCTGTTCAGCTCTTAACACTTGTTTGAACTCGGCCACATGATCATAAGGATCTCCTGACCCGTCAAAATAATTCTTCATTGCCTTGATCACTTGAGTGGGTCTAAGGGTTCTTGGGTGCTCACGGGGTCTAGGCAATGGAAAATCATGTTCATCTCTTTTTTGCCTATGTGCTTGATGTCTCTCTCTTTCAGGTCTTTCATTTTCAAATCCTGATCTATTCCTGCCCACGGTGTGTGCAAAACTTACCTCAGGTCTCTCTCTAGTTCTTTCTCTCTGGGCTTCATGAGCGTGGGAAGATCCTACACCTTGGAGGCCATGGGAAACATTGGATCTTGGTGGGGGGAAAATCAATTCATTCTTCCAAGTATATGCATGTCTATCATGTTCTCTTACCAAGAATATCTTCTCTAATGTGTTATCCAGGTAGACAACTTTTCCTGGTATCTCAGGATCTTTGAATTCATAGATGATAACTATGCCCAATTGGCTAGGTTGATCTGGCTTGAATCTCCAAAAGGCTTCCTCTGTTTCTCTATTCAAAAATAGTTCTATGCTTTTGTTGTCTTGAGGGATCCAGTCCGGAGTGATCACTCGGGTCAAAACTGACTTACCTCTAGGAGTCTGGGGTCCTTGTCCTACATTTCCTTGTTCTAGGTCTCCTATTTCATTCTCAGGAATGACATTTCCAAACTCATCAGTCCTATCTAGTAGGTTGGTGACCACATACATGGTTCCTTCCTTATCAATGTATGAATCCTCTTCGAACTTGACCACCGGGTGTTCAAGTCCAAAGGATTGATCTGGGTTTTTGAGTTAGACCACTGATCGCCTCAGACCATCCTCATAGATGCGAGCACCTAATTGGTTGGTCCGAATATATTCCAACTGTGTCTTATAGGGCCCTTCTGGTGTTTGTAGATGGGCAATCCCTGAGCCACCTGCAGGTTTTCCCATGCTAAAAGACATTTCTGAATCACTTGTGTCTGAACTTAGTAAAAGATGACCACTTAGTTGTTGTGCCCAAGACTTGGATGTATGGTTGACACTAGCCTCAGAAGATCTAATGCTTTGTTTATCCTTGCCTAAGTGTCTACCAGATCTCAGGTTCATAAGCTTTAGTCAAGAGTCCAAATTTTCCCTTTGGTATGGTTCAAAATTCTTTGGAACCCCCTTGGTTTCCTAGTCCCACTTGATGCCCAACTTCAAATTATCCTATCTGAAAATCAACGCATTATTCTTATAAAAAACAGTTGAGGTCATGTAGGATTCGAAACGAGCTTTCCAACGAGATATAGAGCTCAAAAAATGGACTTTGGATGAAAAAGTTATGCCAATTCAGGCTCCTGGGGGTCAAAACAGGCAAACAGGACCTTTTGAAAAAATCGCGATTTTGTACCTTGAGAATCGTGTTCACAAAATCGTGTTTTCACAAAATCGTGTTTTGAAAATCGTGATTTTGAGTAGAAAATCGTGTTCTGAAAATCGCGATTTTGATCACAAAATCGTGTTTCTGAAAATTGCGATGTTGATCACAAAATCGTGTTTCTGAAAATCGCGATGTTGATCACAAAGTCGTGTTTTTGAAAATCGCGATGTTGAGCACAAAATCGTGTTTCTGAAAATCGTGATGTTGATCACAAAATCGTGTTTCTGAAAATCGCGATGTTGAGCACAAAATCGTGTTTCTGAAAATCGCGATGTTGATCACAAAAATCGTGTTTTTGAAAATCGCGATTTTGACTCAGAGAATCGTGATTTACAAAATCGTGTTTTTTTCACAAAATCGTGTTTTCTCATAATCGTGTTTTTGGCATGAAAATCGCGATGTTGAGCACAAAATCGTGATTTGTGAGAATCGCGATTTTGAGCCCACTGAAAATCGTATTTTCTCAAAATTATGTTTTTCAAGAAAATCGTGATGTTGAGCACAAAATCGTGTTTTTGGCTGAAAATCGTGATTTGTGAGAATCGCGATTTTGAGCCCGTTGAAAATCGTGTTTTTAGAAAATCGTGTTTCTTTTGATATGAAAATCGCGATTTTGAGCACAGAATCGTGTTTTAAAGAATCGTGTTTTTTGACATGAAAATCGCGATTTTGAGCACAGAATCGTGTTTTTTGAAAATCGCGATTTTGACTCAGAGAATCGTGATTCACAAAATCGTGTTTTTTTTCACAAAATCGTGTTTTCTCAGAATCGTTTTTTTGCCATGAAAATCGCGATGTTGAGCACAAAATCGTGATTTGTGAGAATCGTGATTTTGAGCCCACTGAAAATCGTATTTTCTCAGAATCGTGTTTTTGGCATGAAAATCGCGATGTTGAGCACAAAATCCTGTTTTTAGAAAATCGCGATTTTGAGCAAAAAATCGTGATTACACAGAATCGCCTTTTTTCACAAAATCGTGTTTTTTACTGAAAATCGTGATTTTTTGAGAATCGCGATTTTGAGTAGGGAATCGTGTTTTCTCAAATTCGTGTTTTTTTTTTTTTGGACTGAAAATCGTGATTTGTGAGAATCGCGATTTTGAGCACAATCACAGAATCGTGATTTTTTCAGCCAACTTTTATGCGGAAAAACAGAAAATCGTGATTTTTCAAAAAATTTTGAATTTTCACAGAATCGCGATTTTCATCACAGAATCGCGTTTTTTGGCGGGAAATTCAAATTTCTGAGCGCCGGCTATGGCGAGCTCCGTATGAGCAGAAAATCATGAAAAAAACACAGCGCTTGCTCTCCCTTGCTTCTCCTAACTCCTTCCCACACAATAATGCATGAAAAATGGTATGAAGATGGTGAAAATGCACTAAAAAACAAGAATTTTCTATGAAGAAGAAGATGGAATAAGGTGGAGATGATGATGATGATGAAGATGAAGAGGAAAAAACAGAAAATAAACTGAAATGACAGTTTTTTTACCTTCCAACGTTGCAAATCTACGATCTTACCATCACAACGCTCGTCCTCGAAGCTCTCTCCCCGGCAACGGCGCCAAAATTTGGTGTAGCTCAAGCGTAAGCACCACCTCCTTTACTTGTCAATCCGCGGAGACGTAAGGACCGGTATGAAGACCACGAGCAAGTGAAGGCACAAGTGCGTGAGTGAAAGCACACAAACATGCACACACATACACACACACGCGCACAAAGTAAGATCAAAGAGAGGAACAATGGAAAGTTTAGATTGCAAAAGAGTTCTCTTACAAAAGTTCTATTCTCTAACAAGCCAACCCCAAAAATGAGCTCTCTAGCTCTTTTTATAGTTTTTTGACTAGTTTTGGCCCTGTCCAGACCTAGTGTCCGGCCTAGTTAAAAATTAGGTTCCAGGGCTTATTTGAGGGCTCAAAGGAAGTCTAAAAATTATGAAAATTGGTACGATGGTACTTTTAATACTCCTCAAGCTCGAGGACTCCTCGGCTTGAACAAAATGGAGTTACTAAAAATAGATAATGGTATTTACAATGGTTTTTAGTGATGAAAATCACTATTTTCGTAGGGGATTCTTCTGAAAATTTGACATACACTTCTTGGAGCTCGCTACTTGCTCCCTTTCCTTGTGTGTCCACCTTTTGATGTGCTTCCATGCTTTGTCCTTGACTTTGAGCTTCAACAATGTGTATATGCAATAGTGCATGCATCTCCTTTTATGTGTTTGTAGATATGTTTGTGCATATGCATATGTGTGTGTATGTGTGTGTATGTGTATGTGTATGTGTATGTGTGTGTATGTGTATGTGTAAGTGTATGTGCATGTATGTGTGTGTATGTACATATGCATGTGCATGTGCATGTGTATGTTGCTGAGATATCAAGCTCAACATGTGATGATTGAGGATGACACATATCACTTTTTCATTTCTCTGACATGTATAGTGGTCACGATAGTATATGTCAGGGACACTTCATTGAGCTTTATTAGATTTATCTACCGAGAGTGATGGCACATTTGTTTCTTGCCAGCTCACTCATTCATGGACATTAGGTTTTTTGTTATGTACTGGTCTTTATATATTGAACTTGTTGTATTCTTGTTTTTAGGTCACTCTTGTACATTCCTTTTATGTAATAGAAGAAGAAGAAGAAGATCATTCTTCCTTGCATCTATCTGTGTGTGCTCCTCTTTGATTGTGAGTGTGTGTGTGTGAGCTTTCTTCCTTATTTCCTTCCTCGAACATGGTATCAGAGCTAGTGTGGCTGTAGAGAGCTCGTGGAGAAGGCCAATGGTGAAGAGTGTGCGAGAAGGTGTGGAGAAAGCATGATTCAAAAAAAAAACCTCAGATTGCTACGAAAATTGGCATGAAGGTAGATCAGAGTTTCAGAGCCATCTCGACCTCTGTTTTGAGCTTGCAAGGTGGGGCCCACAAAAAAACCAGGTCAATTTGGAAAACTATAACTTGCGTCTTGTTTAGAAACACTCATATATTCAAGATCCATTAATTTCAAGCAATTTTGTGTACTTTTGGTACACAAAAACTATGTTTTTTTGAGATCGAACTCTCAGATCATATTGTGATAGTGTTCAAGCAAAAGTGCTGCTTGTAGTGTTTTGCAGTGTTATGAATTGCTGCCAAAATGGAAAACGCGGATGGAATGAGTCAACTTATGAGCGATAACCTAGACAAGAACAACTTCCATGCTTGGAGATTCAGAATGACGAATTTCCTGATGGGGAAAGGCTATTGGAAATACATCAAAGGAGAGAACAAAAATGCTCCATAGTTACTAGAAAGGAATCAGACTGCAGACCAGCTAAGAGCATATGAGGAATGGAATCAAGGAGCATGAGAGGTATGTTGGAAATTTAGTAGGCCCATTACTAATACCACAGATCAAAGTTCCATAGTTCCATGATCTACAACATAAATTCTAGAAATCTTCCAATATTGACAAAACATGAAAATACCACATTTAATCATACAAATGATGAGACAAAGATAGAGAGAGAGATTAGACAACATGTGTAAAATGTTACGTAAGCCACTGCTTACTCACACTATCATATATAAAAATTTCAAGTTACAATGTGGGAGAAAAACTCTCAACCACTCTATGTGAACAGAAATAGATGGATGAGTGAATGTACAAATGTAACAAGAATATTCAGATTTATGGACAAAAATCTGAATATATATGAGATGTGTGACCTAAAAGGTTGTAGAGGAGTGAATATGAGTGACAGAAAGAGGAAGAATCAATCTAAAACTGATCATCAACAAACCCTCATCTGAACTTAGGCTATGGAAGACCCTAAGTCAGATACGTGTGTGAAAGATCACATACTTACAAAAGTAGCAAAGAATGCTAATAAGTTTGATGTCAGAAATCCTCATACTCATGTGAACCACCTTCTCTAACATTTCATCCAAATGCATGTAGCATGCATGCATTGATTCTCTTTTAGATATGCCGAATAGGACTCCTCCTTATATGGATGCCACCACCTCCATAAGCTCCAAGTATTACCTATGTGCATAAAGAGAATATGTACATGAATTCTTAACATAAGATGTAAATCTTATGTTAACCTCCGTCCAATGTCTTTGAAGTAATTCGAAATCTTCATGTAGAAGACAATCTTCAAATACATCATGTGGATGGATGATCCACATCACCAAGCTGCTGATGGGCAATTCCTCTCCATAAGAAAGAGTGTCAGCACACTCTTCTCGAAGAAGAACTCCATAGCTGCTCCTCAACATGCTCCTAGAGTGCACCATGGCTACCCCATGTGTGCTAGAGCACCACCTCTACTGAGGGACCAACAACTGGCATTGCCAATTGGTGTGTGATATCCTCGAAGTGACCCAAACACTTCTTTATATAGCCTTGAGTGTCTCATGTGAAAAACTCAATAAAAAAAGCGCTTTATTTTAATCTCATCGCTTCTTAAATTGCTTTTGCTTTATTTTTAAGTGAGTTTGCTTTATTTTTTAAGTTGTTTTTAGTTAACTTTAAAAATAACTTCTTGACATGCTTTTTCACACTTCAAAGTACTTGATGAATGATGTGATAACATTTTTATGATCTTAATGCCAAGAGCTATCATATGAGGTCAAAACCCTAAATCAACAAAAAATTAGGGTTAGGGTTCTCTCCCAAATCTGATCTCTGATGACTACATGTCATATACCATTGGATTTTGGACTGATGTGACATTGTTTTCCAACAATCCCCCTTGCAATGTCATATTGGTACAAATTGAACTGAACATGTAATTTCATTCATCTACAAACTTTCATAAGCTTCAAACTTGTACTCCCCAAATTGACCTTCAAATCTTTTCTTCAAAAGTCTTCTTCAAAACAGATTTTGACTTCCTTGAAACTTCACAAACTTGAACTTGCTGAATATGAACCATAATACCTGAGAAAATATGCAAACTAGATATCCAATAGTGTATACATCAAGCAATCACTTGCTTCACAACAAATGTAGCATCTACTAACTCTGAACCTGCTATCTCCTGTCTTCTCAAACCTAAAAACATAGGATCCACATATTTGCATTTACCTTATGAAAGGTTTCTCAACGTACTTGTGCTGTGTCATGTAAATACACTAAACATAATCAAGAACTAAATCCTGGGACTTGTGACTCACAACTCACAACTTAGTGTATTATGAACACTACTGGTTCATCTTTGATTGTACTCAAGTCAAATCAACTCAACTCATCGTATGAGTCTCATCAAAATATCATATGTATGATGTCATCATGTCTTCATCTTTGTTCATACCTGTTAGTCCTTCATACCTCTTTCCTTCAGAACCTGGTATAAACATATATGTGCGCACTTCTAAAACATACATCTCTGAAATATCAAGCTTCTCTTTAATAGAATTTTGGAACCTTCTCCCGAACAAGAACACCTAACAAGAACTTTCTCTAGACATTAATCTCCTTCTTCCTTCTTCTTTCAAAGCTGGAACATAAAGAGAAACTGACAAAGGAAATATAGGATTACCTGATATAGGACTACTTGGAATTCTTATAGGTATGACTTTGCATTCTTTCACATATGGCTAGAAAATAAGTCTTCATGTTTCATCACCAATTAAATGATTTAACACTAGTATCCAGAATTCTTCAAATATATCAAACTTTATGAAATCTGGAACGCCTTCCTTCATAAATTTGATTTTTCATAACATTAATACTGTCTGAAACAAAATTTATGAACCCTTTTTATTAGCATTGTGAACATGCCAATAGCTTTCCCTGTGATTCCTCAAATTCCCAAAAATCTAGAATAAGGTTAGCTGATCTATCATAAAAACCTTACTGAAAAGCGTTTTAGGACTCATAACCTTCTGCAACATAACAAATATCTTCTTCTATTCCTCTGCAACACTAATCTGATAGAACTTGAATCTTTGACTTACTTCTTCCAATGTTAAAGAATTTTCATAAACAAAGGATAGGTATCTGACTCATAGATACTCAAGATCTTCATGATCATTCAAGATCATACAAGATCATACAAGATCTATCAAGATCTTACAAGATCATATGAGATCATCCAAGATCAATGATCTCTCGAACAAAATACCTGTGTAGAATCTGCTCTCATCAAACCTTCATGGTTAAATATTTGATTTGTTACCTGAATGCCTCTAAGTGTCCATGCTTTTCACATAAAGTTGTAAAACGTTTCTTCAAACAAATCCTTCCCAAGAATCTGCAACTCCTACTTGAAACATTAGTGGATAAACTCTCACTTTGAGAACTCCAAAAGCTGCAAGTTAATACTTCAAATCTTTCATATTCTTCCTAGGTGAAATGTGAAAATATCTGCTTGAATTTCTTTTGGATAACTCCACTTCTCAATCAAGTGATAGGATTTGATGGAACACCTTTTTGAATACAAGCATGTATCCAAAAAACAAGACAAGCATAGAAAGTAGATTCTCCACCTGACTGGTACATCAAAACTCTGAATTTTTCTAAAAATATTGAAATTTCTAATCTCCTGAGAATACCAAAACTCTGAATTCTTCCTTGAATTTGAAGTATCCTTCTCTTCATCAAGTCTTGGTCTTCAAATAATACTTTCTGTAAAGTATTTTTATACTCTGCAACAAGTATTTGACTCCTAATAGATCATCAACTTCATACTCCACACTAATGAATAAACATGTGACAAAATTGTCTAATTCTCAAATCTCTACTCATCTAGATTAAGTGTGTATGTCAAATGCCAAATGTTAGAAGATGCTCTTCAATCATATGTTGTAAACCTGAGAGTCTGCTAAACCTATGAACCTGGATGCTCTGATACCAAATCCCTAAAGCTCTGATACCAAACGTTGGAAATTTAGTAGGCCCATTCATAATACCATAGGTCCAAGTTCCATAGGTCCATGATCTACAACATAAATTCCAGCAATCTTCCAATATTGACAAAACATGAACATACCACATTTATCATACAAATGATGACGAAAAGATAGAGATAGATTAGACAACATGTGTAAAGTCTTACGCAAGACACTGCTTACTTACACTATCATATATAAAAATGTTAATTTACAATGTGGGAGAAAAACTCTCAACCATTCTATGTGAACAGAAACAGATGGATGAGTGAATGTACAAATGTAACAAGAATATTCAGATTTATGGACAAAAATCTGAATATATAAGAGATGTGTGACCTAATAGGTTGTAGAAGAGTGAATATGAGTGACAGAAAGGGGAAGGATCAGTCTAAAACTCATAATCAACAAACCCTCATCTGAACTTAGGCTATGGAAGACCCTAAGTCAGATACGTGTGTGAAAGATCACATACTTACAGAAATAGCAAAGAATGCTACCAAGTTTGATGTCAAAAATCCTCATACTCATGTGAACCACCTTCTCTAACATCTCATCCAAATGCATGTAGCATGCATGTATTGACTCTCCTTTAGATATGCCAAATAGGACTCCTCTTGATATGGATGCCACCGCCACCATAAGCTCCAAGTAGTACCTGTGTGCATAAAGAGAATATGTACCTGAATTCTTAACATAAGATGTAAATCTTATGTTAACCTCCATCCAATGTCTTTGAAGTAATCCGAAATCTTCATGTAGAAGACAATCTTCAAATACATCATGTGGATGGCTGATCCACATGACGAAGCTATGGATGGGCAAGTCCTCTCCATAAGTAAGAGTGTGAGCACAATCTTCTCCAAGAAGAACTCCATAGCTTCTCCGCAACGTGCTCCTAGAGTGCACCATGGCAGCCCCATGTGTGCTAGAGCACCACCTCTACTGAGGGACCAAGAACTGGCATTGCCAATTGGTGTGTGATGTCCTAGAACTGACCCAAACACTTCTTTATATAGCCTTGAGTGTCTCATGCAAAAAACGCACTAAAAAGAACTCTATTTTAATCTCGTCACTTTTTAAATTCCTTTTGCTTTATTTTTAAGTGAGTTTGCTTTATTTTTTAAGTTTCTTTTAGTTAACTTTAAAAATAACTACTTGACCTGCTTTTTCACACTTCTGACTACCTGATGAATGATCTAACAACATTTTTATGATCTTCATGCCAAGAGCTCTCATATGAGGTCAAAACCCTAAATCAATAGAAAATTAGGGTTAGGTTTTCTCCCAAATCTAATCTATGATGATTGCATGTCATATACCATTGGGAATCTCTCTTCAAGCTCTACAAGACAGGCTCATAAAAAGTTTACACATTTTTGTGCCAAAAATGACTAAGTACCAAAATTAGGGTTTTTGCCCTAAATGAATTTTGGACTGATGTGACATTGTTTTCCAACAAGGTAATGTATTCGCTATCTGTTAGCATACAAGATAGCATGATTGGACACATACAGGATGCCAAGACTCTCAAAGAGGGTTGGAAGAGGTTGGTCACTTTGTATGAAACCAATACCAAGGCACAAAAATTGAAACTCAAGAACGAGCTCCATACTTTGGGGAAAAAGAGCATTCAGTAAGTGACTACACCCTGAAATCAAAAGAATATGTGAGTCACTTGCATCTATTGGAGTGAATGTAGATGATAAGGTGGAAGTGTGCCTTCGTGGTCTAGGAGCTACATATAAGTAGTTCAAAACTTCTATATAGACCAGGGAAAATATTCCAAATTTTGGTGATTTGGTGTCCATGTTGATTATTCAAGAAAAGAATCTTGGTGAGGACTTAAAATCCCAAGGAAGACCTGGTTCCAAGAAGGTATTCTACTCTAGTAGAGGAAGAGGTAGAGGTAGAGGCTTTGAAAGTGGAAGAGGAAATAGCAACCAAGACCAAAATAAACAGCATAATCATGTAGGAGTAGAGGATAGTTTCGAGGTAGGGGGAGCCTGAGAGGCCATAGAAATTTCCCAAGAAATGATTCAATTAATGACAATAAAGAATGTTGGAATTATGGTAAACCTAGACATTTGAACTTGATTGCAGGTTGAAGAATCAAAATTATAAAAGGCAGCAAAACAAATATGCATCCACAAGCATAGTTGATTTTGAGAAGCTATTCATGGTCCAACATCACATGATGAATACAATGTCTACTAATGTTTCAAAATCGAATGGCAATCTCTAGTATGTTGATTCATGTGCTTGAAATCACATGACCAGTCATGCTGAATGGTTTAGTAGCTTGTAGAAATTGCCTCTTCTTGGATAGGTGATGACACATCACACCTATCGAGCATACAGGAAACATAGCACTCTATGGAGGACGAAAAGGTAAAAAATCTTTCTGATGTGTTGCATGTTCCAAATACAACAAAGAATTTGGTTTCTGTTGGACAAATGGTTGACCAAGGATTACAAATGCTGATGGGTTACATGTAGAAGATTACAAACCGAGTGGATGATTGACTGCCAAAGGAAACAAAGTGGGTAGAATGTTCACCTTAAATGTGAAAATTCTTGAAATGAATGCAACCATGTTTGCAAAAGATGATGGATTTATAGGAGATAGATGTGGCACAAACGGATTGGACATGCAAACTTGCAAAGGCTCAAATTGATGGAGTCAAAGAAGATTGTCCATGATACCAAATTTCAAGGTTGCAGAGATGCAAAAGGTATGTGCAGCATGTCGATTTGGTAAACAGTACTCAAGATCATCGTTTCTGCATGACAAGCATGTTAGTGAGAATGTGCTAGAAATAGTACATACAAATGTTTGGGGTCCTGCAAAGACCACCTCTATGGGTGCTTGCAAGTTTTATGTTACTTTCATTGATGACAATACACGAAAAGTGTGGGTATATCTCATGAAAGAGAAGAGTGAAGTGTTCACTCACTTTCAAAATTTTAAAGCTATTGTGGAAAAGCAGGCAGGGAAGTATATTTAGACATTAAGATTTGATGGAGGAGGTGAATACATGTCAAATGAGTTCAACAACTTTCTAAAACATCATGGAACTCGGCGTCCGTTTTCATGTAGGTAGACACCACAATAGAATGATGTTGCTGAATGAAAAAATAGACATATTGCAAAGATAGCAAGAGCCTTGACGACTGAGAAGAATATGCCTCATTCTTATTGGGCAGAAGCTGTGCATACGACTGTATACATCATGAATAGAAGTCCAACTGCTATTGTACATCAAGTTACACCTGAAGCGAAGTTCACAGGTAAAAAGCCAAATTTATCACATATGAAACATTTTGGCTGTATTGCATATGTACATGTTTCAGATGAGTTGAGGACAAAGCTTGATCCAAAAGCAGAAAAATGTTTCTTCATTGGATACTCTCTTGATCAACAGGGATATAAATGTTATAACCCACTCACACGATAGGTGAAGGTGAGCAGAGATGTTGTGGTTGATGAAATATCAAGCTTCTATGTAGATGCAAAAGATGGACCTAATCTTGAATCAAATGAAAAACAAAATGCTGAAAAATCAAGTGCAAAATCTCAAGTTTTGAGTGCACCGGATGCATCACCAAGCAATAGTTCCAAATCAAATCCATGGAGTGAAAGATTGCATAGAAATTTCACTCTAGCAAATCCATCAACTACATCAAAGAAAGGTAAAGAAAAGCTTTTTGTTGGTAGTAAAACATCACAAGTTTTGAAGACGTTGATGGAGATTGAAGCAGTTCAGAAAAGAGCCTTGATGAGGAGCTTGGATTGCCCTCTGTGAAGGCTCCAGGAGTAAGAAAGGCACATGCAGATGATACAAGGAGAAGTGACCCAGGACCATCAGACGGACGTGAGGAATTCTTTTCTACATGATGAGTTATAGGAAGAAGTATACATGGATATGAAGATTCAAAGCACCTAGAGTATGTGTGCACATTGCAAAAGGCTTTGTATGGGATTAAGCAAGCTCCTCATGCATGGCATGCAAGGATTGCTGATTACTTGACCACCATTGGATTTCCTACGTGTGATGCAATTCATTCACTATATACAAGGAAGGATGATGATGGCATCACAATTGTGGCTATTTATATTGATGACTTGATTGTAGGTGGTGATAATGAAGAAAGCATTAAAGGGGTAATGCAACTTCTTATGCACGAGTTCGACATGAAAGATCTTGGTGTGTTGTGCTATTTCTTGGGGGTTGAGTTTATACATACAAGAATAGGTATATGGATGTCGCAAAGGCAATATGCCTTGAATATGCTGCAAAAGTATGGTATGGCTGATTGTAAGCCAATTTCTATGCCATTAGATCAGAATTTGAAGCTAGATACTACATCAGGTGAAGCATTGGGAAATGCTACTATGTACATGAAAATTGTGGGAAGTTTGATATATCTCACAATTACAAGGCCTGATCTTAGCTACACTATCGAACTTGAAAGTCAATTTATGCAGGTTCCCAAGAAGTCACATTTAGATTCTCTGATGCGCACTCTACATTATGTGAATGAAACTTTGGATTATGCATTGTTTTATGAAGCTGTTGTAGATTTGCAGGTTCATGGATACAAAAATGCAGATTGGGCTGGTAGCATTCCAGATAGAAGATCTACGAGTGACTTTCTATTCTCACTTGGGAGTGCTACTATTACATGTAGAAGTAAGAAGCAACCCAGTGTTGCTTTGTGGAGTACAGAGGCTGAGTATAAAGGTGTTACAATGGCAGCATGTGAGGCATCATGGTTAAAGATGCTACTTGCAGATTTAGGTGTGGAAGTGCAAAAGCCTATCACCATCTATTGTGATAATCTTAGCAGTATATAGTTAGCATGGAACCCAGTTTTTCATGCTAGAACAAAGCATATCGAGGTATATTATCACTTCATCACAGAGAAGGTATTAGCAGGTGATATTGATCTTGTTTATGTGAGAACAGATGAGGAGGTTGCTGAAATTTTCACTCAAGCACTTGGAGTAGAGAAGCTGAAGAAGTTTCGAATGATGCTTGGATTAGAGGACATGGCGTTGAGCTTGAGGAGGAGTGTTGTGATATCAAGCTCAACATGTGATGATCCAGAACACGTATCACTTTTTCATTTTTCTGACATGTAGACTGGTCACGATAGTATATGTTAGGGATACGTCATTGAGCTTTATTAGACTTATCTACCGAGAGTGATGGCACATTTGTTTGTTGCCAGCTCACTCATTCGCAGACATTAGGTTTTTCCTTATGTACTGGTCTCTATATATTTCCCTTGTTGTATTCTTGTTTTAGGTAATTCTTGTACATTCCTTTAATGTAATAGAAGAAGAAGAAGAAGAAGAAGAAGAAGAAGAAGAAGAAGAAGAAGAAGAAGATCATTCTTCCTTGCATCAATCTATGTGTGTGCTCCTCTTTGATTGTGAGAGTGTGTGTGTGTGAGTTCTCTTCCTTTTCTCCCTCCTCGAGACATATGTGTATGTGTGTGTGTATGTGCATATGTATGTGTGTGTATATGTGTGAGCATGCATCTTCATGTATATGTGTATATGTGCATATGAATGAGTAAATGTGAGTATGTTAATTGATGAAATTAAAACAATTTAAATGATATACAAACAATGAAAATTGTACTTACAATAATTAGCCACATATTTTATGCTTGCTGAACTTCTTGAATAACTTGCACAATATATATATATATATATATATATATATATATATATATATATATATATATATATATATATATATATATATATATAGAGAGAGAGAGAGAGAGAGAGAGAGAGAGAGAGAGAGAGAGAGAGATTGAAAGAGAAAGAGGTAGAAAGAAGTAGAGAGAGAGACAATAAGACATAGAGATTAGAAAAGAGAGAGATTCGGAAAGTTATAATTGTTGGAGCTCATAAGCACAACACAGATCTAAACGTTGGAGAGCTCTTTGATCACTTACATGTAAAATGACGATCGAAGACGATCCGATGTTTTTTTACCTTTTATCAAACATTACCATCGCATAATTGATGTAGAAGCATCGTGTATGCGATCATGCAATTTGTGGAACAGCGATGCCTAGCCACGTTGCATAAGCAATCCAAATTATGCGATGCTGCCTCTTTAATCACATAAGTAATGCTCTCTTGAATGTCACCAAAAGCATGGGAAATAACGTTGAGAATAGCATCGTTTAGACAATGGTGCGCACTCGACACCCAATTTGACAAAATTCATGATCATATAGTGACACAAATGTGTCGTGTTAACCATTGCTATGCCCCTGTATTCCTTGTAGTGAAAGAAGTTACCTTTCAAATCAAATTAGGATGATCCCATAACCATGTGGTACCCAATGGGGGAGGAGGTTTGTCCTTGTTACCTAGCTCAATTTCTTTGATTGAGTTCCATTCCATCAATGTGTCAGATAGCTCTTCATCATCTATTTCTTTTACTTCTTCCATAACTTTACTCCACATAGTCCTCATATATAAGAAGGAGCACATTGGATATCAATCTCTTCTTTTTTTTCTTGCATCCATCCTACAAGAATTTCATGAATCAAATAGTAAGATTCTTCACTTGGTTGCTTTACCCTCTTTTTGCAAATAGTTTCCTTCAGAACATTTGTATCAGCTTCATCTATGATGCACTTGAGGGATGATTTCTTCCCTCTTTGTTGACTAGTTACATGCTCACCCAATCCAACATCTTGTATGCTTTTGAGGTTTTCTTCATGTTCCTCTACATTTGACACATATAGAGAAATTTGATAAAATGGGAATTAATTACCTGTTTCTAGCCATTCAAGAATATCCTTTTCCTCTTTAGCATTCAAATTGAGATCCTCCATCAGTTGTTGCTCAATACTAAGGCTAATCGTCTGAGTCATCTCTTGGCTATGAGCTTGAACTTAAAGCTTGATAAAAGGCCTAAGTGTAAAGCAAATTAAAGCCACCTCCTTTTTTTATCTAGAAAAAATTTTAAAAGTCTACGAAACCTTGTCCCACATGACATCATTGCTTATGTCAAAAGAATACCAACTTGGCATACCCTCAATGTATATATCACCATTTTGAATGAAAAGAGTAGGCACATTTTCACAGTTTCTATTAGTGTGCATATAGAGTGTCTCGCTATATTCTCTCTCTCTATTCACGATTTGTAGTGCTTGAATTCCTCTCCGGTTCACCCATTGAAGCTCTGTTGCTACCGCTCCATCATCAAAGGATCACATGTGTCAAAGGATTACAACAATCGGTATCAGAGCTAATGGTGAGATCATACACAACATCGAGCGAGTCACGGAGATGTCCTCTATATGCACCATGCCTTCTAGGATATCCATAGTTCGTTGTGTTAGTCCATGTATGCGCAAGCGTTCGATTTTCTCTAGCACTTCGTGAAAAGCAGAGACACAACTTCGTGACATCCGTTGTCCACACAACTTCGGCAAGCCTGGACTACAGACTGAGGTAAAACCTTCAAACCATGAAGCTTTTTCTGAAGATGTCAGCTAACTGTAGAGCTTGGCCAATTGCCAAGAAGCTCGGAGAAAAGAAAATGGTAAAGACATGCACTACAGAGAACTGGATGGTCCTACACGTGGTGTAGCCGTAGGCTGGTAACTTGGAGAATTTTGCGATCATCTACAGAAAGCCGTTTCCGTAACGCCCATCCAACTCTCGCATTGTGGAGAGAAGCTTGTGCAGATCAGCAGGGAGAGAGCTTGCATAGTCAAGGTAATCGTCCACGTATACATCAGTTCTTGCAATAGCCATTGCGTATCCTTTGGGTCACTCTCGATTCAGCGTCACTCAATCATGATTGAGCATCTTCGACAACACATTATCGATGAAGTGGGCTCAGCTCAGAAATTTCATTCAATTATGATTGAAGCTAACGACTTAGGACTCGTGAGGCATTTGCACTTGGCGGCTTCATCTGCAACCATGGGAGGTCGTCTCTATGCCGATATCAATAGGAAAATCTTCCGAGCAGAATGCGCAAATACTGAAACGAAGGAGATCAAAGAAACAACCTAGTCTCAAATTTCTCTTTATCTCTCTCATTATTAGACTCGTTTCTACTTGTAACTTGTGTTGGAGCAAGTCTATGACAATTCTAAGTATTGGCTTGAGTTCCACAAAGTCATAGAAGAAGCTTTAAAATGAAGACTATGCCACTTGTGAACTACCTCTTGTAACTTTTGAAGCGTTTACTTAATGTAAAAGTGAGAGAATCTTAAGTGGTTGAGTCCACTTGATCAAAACGGGAAAGAGGAGCCACGAATTCGTGATTTGTGGTAGGTAGAGAATCAAATTAATCACTAATTGATTGGAGAGTGATTGAGGGAAGTTAGCCTCCCAAACTCAACTATAAATAGATGGCAGCTTTAGTCGTGGTTAGAGAGACCTATGTGAAGACCTCCAAGAGCTGAGCTTTATGCGATATCAAGGTGTGATTCCAAGGCACACATATGTATCAGTAAGTCCATTGTATTGTACAAGCAATATACTTTCATTTTCATTATCATTTGGGTTCATATTTCCATGTTCTTGTGAAGTGTACTACTCACTGCCATACCTCTCAGTTTTCTCAGTCAGATTGCAGAGATGGTTTCTCTGATCTTGGTGCATCATTTTCAGTGATTTAACTTCGTAAAGTTAGCTCTACAAGTCTACTATATGGTCATCAATTTTCATTTCATTTGGGTATTGTAATCTTCAGTTATGATCAGTTGAAGTCAACCCTGTTTGTCATTTTCACTTCTCTGTCAGGTACCCGACTTTTTTACTCATCTTGTCAGAGCTGTTTCTCAGTGTGTACTTATCCAAATTCAATGATGTAAAGCTTGTTGGATTCAACTTACTATCTAAAATGAGAATAAAAATTTTCATAATCATTGGATTCTTAAATCTGGAGTTATGTGTATTTTTCTGCTCACTAGCCTCAAACTGTAGCAGCCCATGAAAATTGGGATGATGTTATCAATTGCTAAACATCATTCTCAGTGTGTGGTTCATTATTTTTGATGAGATTACTCTTGAAAGTTAGATCTTTAAGTTAACTAGACTTCCCCAAGAGGAATTAAGCTAATTGCTGCTGTGACCAGAGAAGTATGCAAAACACTTGACAGGTGTATGAACCAAAAATAGCAAGTTCTTCACCTCTGAGCTAACTCCAACTTATCTGTTTTGATCTATCTTTTTGTGAGTGATCTTCCAAGGTACTTAGGGTGTCTAATACATCCATTGGCAAGCTAAAAGGGCCCACCATATACTCCTGGAGTTCATTTGGCTGGTGTAGATCAAGGATTTTGCAACACCTCTTCATCTTCAAGCACATACCTATCCATCTCTTCACAACTTGTAGAGACATCTATGTTCGTTGAAGCTTACAGTCATCCTTTGAAACTATTTATTTCAAGCTAAGTCTTGCAAAATATGTTTTAAAACCAACCATGCTACAAAGTATTGTCCACTATGCAACAACAACAATGGAAACAACAACAATGGCAACACAACAATGGCAACAACAACAAAGGGAGTTTCAAAATGTCTAGACACGTCAATGTAGTAAAGGAGACAAATGAAGAAGATGAAGCTCAAGACACTTTCACCTATGATTATGTATTGTAAAACATCCCCTCTGTACCAGCTTCATATATATAGCAAAGGATTTGTACCAACCGTGAGTTTTTTGAAGGAAGGATATAATCATTGTACCACCTTCTTTGTACATTGGAAGAAAACATATTTTTGTACCACCCTAGCTTAGTTTTGAGGAAAGGATAGTTCCCGAAGAGGTATGTACAATCAAGCTCAAGGGTAGATTGTTGGTTATAATCTTGAATTTAAAGCTTGATAAAAGGCCTAAGTCTAAAGCAAATTAAAGTCACCTGCTTTTTTGATCTAGAAAAAATTGTAAAGTCTACAAAACCTTGTCCCACAAAGTTCTAATGACATTATTTCTTATGTCAAAAGAATGCCAACTTGGCACAACTATATCACCATTTTGAATGAAAAGAGTAGGTACATCTCCACAGTTTCTTATCCATGCACATACAAAGTCTCTTTCCATATTCTCCCTCTCTATCTAGCATTTATGGTGCTTGAATTTCTTTGCGGTTCACCGATTGAAGCTCTGTTGCTACCGTGCCATCATTAAAGGATTACAACTATCGAAGGATTACAACATCATCTTGGTGTGCCCATGACTATCCAGCCCTTCTTCAAGGTGACTACGCTCTAAATCCTTCCCTTATTCCTTAACCCACATCATATCCTTTTCCTAGTCATAGAGAACACTAGCATGCCTTAATGAGGGCCTTCCAATCTAAAGTGGGAGTCCTCTGGTGACCAATGTGAGTCTTAAAGAAAACAAAATATAGGGTGAAGATGTTATCTTGGACTAAGATTTTTACTCTAGGCCCTACTCCTAGAGTCCTTAATTTTCTCTAGTATGACATGATTACTGTAAAGGTGGTGGGCTTTGATGGTTGGAGTCCAAGCCTTCACCATCCACTATAACTTCCTAAAATACACGTCCTTTGATGCTTACAATTAGTATATGACTCTTGTACTATGTAAGGGGGAGGGGGGGGGGGAACACTGTCTAACTAAGGGTGCCAATTATTTCCACCAGATTTGAAGTCGATAAGTCATCAATAATATGCAACACTTTTGACCTAAATTTTACATCCATTATTAATAGGTAAAAAATACTTACTTCTTTCTTCATTGTTTGTACCAGCCTTATAGCTTTTGATTCAGCTAGTGTTTGAGAGATATGCTGATTTTCCAATTTTCTCTTAGCCATACTATTATTCCTTCCAATTTCCTCATGATATCTTCAGTTCCTTTGGAGGTAGACATGTCCTTTCCAATAGTCTCCTTATCTTTAGGCACTTCATTTTTCATAAGTTCCTGAAGTGATTCTTCCTGAGAGACTCCTCCTTTGCTTCTTGTTGCACTAACAAAGAGATGATTTCTTCCAAGTGGAATACTATGGTTGTTGGTGAAGGCACAGTGGCCTCCTTTGCAATGTGTTCCTTATCCACCAATATTATCTAGATATAGGATCCATACGTGGAAGCTTTTTTCTTAAGGAAACATATAGTATGATGGTCTCTTGCCTTTGGGAAAAATTTTTAAAGGAGGAACCTTCAGGTAGAGAGCATTTTCTTTGATAGTGCCCACAATCCCCACACCTAAAGAAAATGATTGGCCTCCTTTTCCCATTTCTTGATTGCTTCTAGGATTAGAGTTTTGATTGTTACCTTTGTTTGGAGCAGCAACCATTAAGTTAGACGATGGCAGGGCATCCCTTATACATGTGACAAAAAGTCCCTCTTGTGTAGCATTCTAAGAGATTTTGCCTTAGTCACCTCTTACTTTTGGCAAAAAGTAATATCCTAATTAACCTTTGAACCATTCAAATAATGCATATGTATACATAATGGTCTAGATAAAAAATATTATGGTTCATTCCACAAGATCATGCACATACTCTTACAATATGCAACAAAAAGGATTAACGAGAAAGATAATTACCTCCTAAAAATGTTGTGTTGCTAGCTTTCCAAGTCTTATTTTCTTGTATTTTTGTAAGCCTTTGTTGTCTTGTTCCTCTAAGCTTGAGTAGCAGTATCCCACTCGACATGCATAATCTTTTATGGAGCTCTTTGGAGAAATGGAGCTTATGTGTTTGCAGAGGAGAAAAGGAGAGAAGAATGCACCCTAAAGTATTCCTCAATTGATTAATTTAAAGTTTTAAAATATTTATGGAACAAAGAAGATAGAGAAAAGAGCCTTCATTTATTGCACAATACACTCTAAGACAAAAGAGTGCATCACATGTATAACAAAATACTTCCACATACTATACATACATTTATACAATCTTTCATGCAAGCTCTTCACCTTGACTAGCTGGCTTGCCTCTGTGCACCCTTGTACTCATGCCTCCTCTCAAGATGAAGCACTGATCATTCTTGCACTCATGATTTACAACTTTCCTCGTTTGGTAACAATTCAATACACAAGTTTGTCTTCTCTTGGTTAAGGTTGGATTTGTAGCAGACAACATAGGATAAAGAGACAATATCATTCCCTCTACACTTCAATTGAACTCTCTAACGCTCAATAGAGAGTCTGTTGGAGAAGTATCTGCACACTCTCACACACTAGCCAATTAGCTCTTCTCTATGCTTGCACACTTAGCACATGCCTTTTGTATATTGTATTTTTACTTGCTTATCAAGTCCCTTGTGTGTACACATGCTTCACTTTACTTCTTCCTTTCCCATGTGTGCCCAAGATCTTGTCCTTGGACATGCAGCCCACATTTACACTCTTTGGTACACACACTTCCTAAATTTTTGTATTCCTTATGATGCACTTGGACTTTAAGTGATCTTCAAGATCTTCTCATGTAAAAAATCTTCCAAATAGATCCTATTTTGTAGTATAATGACCTTAAGACAAATACTAAAAAAAAATTTGACATGCGACCAAAACATGTACTTTTTTGCATACTACATATCCACTTTGAACTATTCACATTTGATATATCCAAATTGCAAAAATAATGGAGGGTTCACCAGGACGTTCCAAAAATTTCCCCAAAGGCCTTTCAACCTTTACTTGAACTTCACAAATGAACAAACATGAGCATGTAATTGTGCATTACCTATGCACCCACACTAACCTTGGCACACCTAATGGTCACATGTCCACCACGTGTAACCTTTGCCAAATAAGAATCGATGGAGGCTCAAGAAAGGGCCACTTTATTTTCTACAAGATTAAAAACCTTATTGACAATTGGTCCAATAGGCTTTTGACAAATTATGGAAAATGTTTAGTTGGTAATCTACTTAAACATCTAAACATGAGTAGAGTACATAAAAAGGGACATGTTTCAACTCATCTTTCTCGTATGTGCATCCCCATTTCTAAGTTAAAGTGCCATACACATGTCTTTTGATTGTACGATTACTTTTTTGTATGTATATGAAAAAAGAAACTATGAACAAAAAGTGAAGTAAGTATATCATCCAGTGCATCTTGAAATGCAAGGAGAGCACTAGATTGTACTTGTGTGGTAGAGTCTCAATATTTTTCTATTACTTCTTTCACTATTTAAGAAAAAAGAGCTTTAGGGATGATTGGATCAATGCTCTTTTGATACTTTCACATCTCTCTTAGTGCCATAGTCCTAGCCATGTAATTGTATTTTTTCTATGTTTGAAGGAGGCTTTGGTGGCCTTCGTACACATGTCCAAGGTGCATATCAACTTTGAATTTCTTCCTTGTATAACACTCATGCAACAAATGTATGGTCATTGAGCTTCTCTATGCTTATTTCTTTGTTGTTGCTTTGATGGTTGTCTCACTTATCTTTATTCTTGCTATTGATACCTATGTAGTACCTCATTTTCTCTTCTATTGAAATGTGCATGAAGTTGCTTTTCTATTTCTCTATTTGATTCTTCTTGTTTTCTTTTATCTACATTCATCTTCCAAAGACTTGTTGCCCCAATTTCTACTGAATAGGAGGTTATTGAAGAATAAGAAGAAACTCTTTCATCATCCAAAATCCATGATACTATTAGATTATGTCCTATAGAAGATCAATCAAGATGGGATTCAAGGGATGCACAAACACTTTCATTCATTGCTATGGGAGTAAAGAGGCATATTTTACCCTGAATCAAGTCATGCAAAACCCCTCGTCAGGCTTGGTTGGAGCTAGATAATCTCTATCAAAGTAGAAATCCTACTAGGAAAGCTCATCTAAGAAGAGAGTTAACCAACATAAGGATGAAAGTTTGTGAGTCATTTCAGCCACATATTTTGAAGCTCAAAGACTTACGTGATCAATTAATTAATGTTGGAGTCAGTATTTCCAATGAGGAGATGGTAAACACACTTTAAAATTCACTTACATCTTCATTTCATTATTTTGTTACTTCTTTATCTCTCTCTACATGAGATAAAGAAATTTCATTTGAAGAGTTGCAGTTCCTATTACTTCAAGATAAAGATTAACAAAAGAGTATGGAAGAGAATGATGAAGCCATGTTATCATCATCAATGGGTAAGAAGAAGAAGGAGACAACAAAGAAGGAGAAGAAGAGCTAGTAAAGTAAGAAGGAAAGTAAGTCTTCCACTTCATATAACACATCTACCTCTAGTACTTCTTTCACACCAAAAGAGGTCTATGTCCACTCATCTACTTTAGAGAAATGAATTCACCACTATTGCGAGAAACCAGGTCATTTCATTGGAGAATGTAGAAAAAGGATTTATAATGAGGAGAAAAAAGTATCAAGCAATAATGCTGAAGATGATTCAAAACCTAAGTCTTCAAACAGAGAATCCTATGCATGTGTTAGTATTGAAGAATTAGCTTTTGATCAAGAAACATTAAATGCAATCTTTGATAATCCTTGGATTTTTATTATCGAGCTACTAAGCATATGACAAGTTGCAAGAAGGTATTTGCTTCACTTTCTAATTATTCAGGTAGAAGAGTGAGTTTGCAGATGGTTATGATTTGGATGTTGTAGGTGTTGGAGATGTTAACCTAAAGTCAAGAGCATGTGGAAGTTTTACAATTTCTAATCTTGTTTATGTTCAAGAAATGAAGAAGAATTTTCTCTCAATATCCACTTTCTTGAAATATGGATATAAAGTTGTTTTTAAGAGAGATTCTTATCAGATCCCCTCACCTAATGAGGAGCATTTTCTACTTTAAGGTGAGAAAAAAGTGGCATGTCTATATTGTCCAAAATGTATCATGCTAATGTTGCCAGGTCTTTTACACCTAAGGAGAATATGAAGTTATGGAATGCTAGGTTTTGCCATATCAGCTATGCAACTCTCAAGCACATCAAAGATCATGGAATGGTGGAGAATTTGCCTATTTTTGCTTTACCAAATAATGTAGAACCATTTGAAGGATGACTTGAAGGAACGCTTCACAAATGTCCTTTCAGGAAACATGGATACATCATGGCCACAAGGAAGTTGCAGATCATACATTTAGATGTGAATTGTCCTATGCGAACAAATTCCATTCAAGGTTACACATACTTTGTCATATTTATTGATGATGTTTTCAAGATTTTCATGGATTTATGTGCTTAAAGTAAAGTTTGAGGTCTTTCCTACTTTCAAGAAGTTTTTAACTATGGTTGAAAATGAATGTTGGACAAAAATTCAGATTTTGAGAAGTGATAGAGGATGAGAGTAGATATCAAAGGACTTCAAATCTTTTCTTGAAAACCAAGGTATCTCTCATCAACTCACTATTTCTTACACTCCAAAACAAAATGGTGTTGCAGAGAGAAAGAATAGGATACTTGTTGAGATGATGCATAGCATGATGTCATCTAAAATGCTTTCTCCTAAACTTTGGTTTGATGTAGTAGATACAGCTAATCACATTCTGAACAGGTCTTCCAGAAAATCTTCAAAGGACATCACACCTTATGAAGCTTATTATGGTAAGAAACCCAATGTGAGTTACTTCAAAGTTTTTGGTTCCCTAGCTTATGTTCACATTAATAAAAAAGATCCATCAAAGATGTTTTTATTAGTCATGCAATTTAAAACAAAGGATACAATTTCTATGTTCCAAAAACAAGTGATATCCTTCTCTCATGCAATGCATATATTGCAAAAAGTTAGATTTATGATAAGAAGGAAAAGATTCAAGATTTCATAAAAGTTGATGACTATGCATCTTGCAGAAGCAATTTGGAATCTTACATTCAACCATACAAGGGGAGTGATGAACCTTCTCAAACCCTAAACATTGTACTTGATAAAGGTGAAGAGAAATTTTGATTTCCTACATTTATATCTATTCCATCATCAGTATCTCTTGAATTTCCAACTTATGAAGTTGGTGAAAGTTCAAAAATTGCATAAGAAAGAGATACTAAAGAAAAAGAAGATATTGCACAAATTTTCAAGAATACTCTGAGGTGGTTATATCAAACTTGGAAGGACAGTGGTATAAAGAACTTTAGAGGTAGAAGAAGTAAGATCATAAAAGAAAAAGAAGATCAGGTAATTATGTAGAACATTTTGAGATTCATAACATTTCAACACTAAATTCACTTGAGAATGAACCAACTAATGTAAAAGATGCACTACAAAATCTTGTTTAGAAGAAAGCTATGCAACTAGAAATCGATTCTATTCATAAGAATCAAACGTAGAAGCTTTGTGAGTTACCAAAAGATAAAAAGGAAATTGGTGCTAAGTGGATCTTTTAAATCAAAAGAAAGCAGATGGTATTGATAACTACTGACACGTATAAAGAAAGGTTAGTTGTCAAAGCTTGTGCGCAAAAGAGAGGGATTGACTATGATTAGAATTTTGCACCTACTTTTAGAATAAGAGCATTCAGAGTAGTAATCTCTTGTTGCATTCTGTGGTTGGAGTGTATACCAATTATATATTAAAACATCCTTCGTTAATGGTGATCTTCATGAAGATGTACACATTCAACAACTAGAAGGTTTTTAAGAGACAAGTAAAGATCATTTAGTATGCAAGCTTATCAACACATTGTATGGTTTAAAGCAAGCACCAAGGGCATGGTATAAACCTTCTCTCTAATGAAGTGATAATGTACCTTGATATGCTTTGTTCTAGCATGAAAAAGATGGTCCCCTGCTAACTGTATGCTGCTAAGATTATCACAATAGATAGTGATATGTGAAGAGATGGATAGGTATGTGCTTGAAGATGAAGAGGTGTTGCAAAATCCTTGATCTACACCAGCCAAATGAACACCACGAGTATGTGGTGGGCCCTTTTAGCTTGCCAATTGATGTATTGGACACCCTATGTACCTTGGAAGATCACTCTCAAAAAGATAGATCAAAACAGATAAGTTTGAGTTAGCTTAGAGGTGAAGAACTTGCTATTTTTGTTCATACACCTGTCTAGTGTTTTACATAATTATTTGAGCATAGCAGCAATTAGCTTAATTCCTCTTGGGGAAGTCTAGTTAACGTAAAGAGCTAACTTTCATGAGTAGTCTCATAAAAAATAATGAACCACACACTGAGAATGATGTTTAACAAGTGATGACATCATCCCGATTTTCATGGGTTGCTACAATAATGAGACTAGTGAGCAGAAAAATCAACATAACTCCAGATTTACGAATCCAATGATTATGAAAATTTGTATGCATATACTAGACACTATGATAAATCTAGCAAGCTTTAAATAATTGAATTTGGGTAAGCACACACTAAGAAACAACTCTGACAAGATGAGTTAAAAAGTTGGGTAACTAACAGAGAAGTAAATTTGAACACACAGGGTTGACTTCAACTGAACATAACTGCACCCAAATGAAATGCAAATTGGTGAGAATATAGTAGACATATAGAGATAACTTTAACAAGTTAAATCACTGAAAATGATGCACCAAGCTCAGAGAAACCATCTCTGCAATCTCACTGCAAAAACTGAGAGATATGGCAGTAAGTAGTACACTTCACAGGAACATGGAAATATGAACTCAAATGATCATGAAAATGAAAGTATATTGATTGTGCAATACAATGGACTTACTGATACATATGTGTGCCTTGTAATCACACCTTGATATGGCATAAAGCTTAGCTCTTGGAGGTCTTCACATAACCACGACTAAGACTACCATGTATTTATAGTTGATCTTGGGAGGCTAACTCCCCTCAATCACTCTCCAATCAATTAGTGATTGATTTGATTCTCTATCTACCACAAATCACCAATTTGTGGCTCCTCTTTCCCTTTTTGATCAAGTGGACTCAACCACATAAGATTCTTTCACTTTTACATTACCTAAACTCTTCAAAATTTACAAGAGGTAGTTCACAAGTGAACTTTACATTGTCTTCATTTTAAGGCTTCTTCTATGACTTTGTGGGACTCAAGCCAATACTTAGGCTTGTCATAGACTTGCTCCAGTAGCTCCCCCTCAAGCCAAGTATGCTTGAGGTCTTCAATCTTCCAAGATTACTTGCAAACCTATCATAGCCTTGAATTTGCAAAGCTTTGTACCATCCAATGCTTTGGTTAGAATATCTGCACATTGTTGATGAGTGGACACATATGATATTTGAATCTCTTTGCTTAGAATCTTCTCTCGTACATAGTGATAATGAACTTCAATATGTTTAGTCCTTGCATAAAAATTAGGATTAGCAGCCAAATGAATAGAACTCATATTGTCACCATAAATAGTTGGAGTTCTAAGCTCCAATCCAAGATCTTTGAATAATGTCTTCATCCACATAGCTTCTTGTGTATCTATGGCAAGACCTCTGTATTCGGCTTTAGTAGAAGAGAGAGAAACTGTGGGTTGCTTCTTGGATAACCATGAAATAAGCTTTGAACCTGCAAAGGTAAGATAACCTGAAGTGCTCCTTCTATCTTCCTTGGAGCCAGCCCAATCTGCATCAAAAAATAGCTTCAAACCTAAATCACATACATAAGGATAATAAATTCCTTCATTTATGGTTCCTTTGAGATACTTGAGAATCCTTTTGGCAGCATCCATATGTGGTTTCCTTGGTGTGTGCATAAATTGACTTAGCACACTCACAGTGTAACATATATCTACTCTTGTCAATGTGGCATAGTTGAGACTACCCAATAGACTTTGATATGATGTGATGTCCTCTATGAGTTCACCCTCATGTGGGCTCAATTTGTGATTGACCTCCATTGGAGTACCTGCAATCTTACAATCTTGCATCTTGAATTTTGCCAACATGTCCTTAATGTACTTTCTTTGAGTTAGAAACAAACCATGATCTTTGTAGACAACTTCCAAACCTAGGAAGTAGGTAAGTGAACCCAAATCACTTATCTTGAACTCTTCTCTCATCTGATCTTTGATCTTCTTCATACCATCTGCGTCATTTCTTTTCAATATAATATCATCTACATATACACATAGGTAGATGATCTCAGAATTAATCTTTTTAATAAAGAGTGAAGGATCTGCCTTGCTTGGTTGAAAGCCTTTGTCTTGCAAGAATGAAACAAGCCTGAAATTCCAAGCTCTTGGAGCTTGCTCGAGACCATACAATGCTTTGTTAAGTTTACACACATAATCAAGTTAAATTCGACTCTCAAAACTAGGTGGTTGTGCCATATATACCTCTTCTGTTATCCAACCATTCAAGAATGCATTCTTTACATCTAGTTGAAGTATCTTCCAATTCTTGGAAGAGGCAATACTAAGCAAAACCCTAATAGTAGGCATCTTTGCCATAGGAGAGAAGGTCTCCTCATAATCAATTCCCTGAGTTTGTGCAAAGCCTTTTTCTACAAGCCTTGCCTCATACGTGTTAATGGAACCATCGAAATTCTTCTTGAGTTTATAGACAAATCTTGAGCCTATTACCTTCATGGATGAAGTCTTGGGCACCAAATCCCAAGTGTTTTTTTCCTCAAGTGCTTCAATCTCTTCCTTCATTGCATGCTTCCATTCTGTTTTTGCTTTGGCCTCTTCAAATGATGATGGCTCCTCTTGGTTTATGTCGTGTGCTATGTAGATAGAATGTTTAGTTACTAATGAGGTGTCAAACCCATACCTTTCTAGTTTTTTCTTGTCCGTCACAGATCGTCTTAGGCCATGATGTGATGATTCTACCTCATGTCCAAGTTCCTTCAATTTTTCTTTACCTTTAGACTTCCATGCTTTGATCTTTTCCATCGGAGATTCTTCATCATCCTCTGAGGTGTCTTGTTCTTCAATCTTTGGTTGTTCTCTACCAAGCTTTGGAAAATCTTCTTCAAGATCATATCATAAATTGACCTTCCTGCATGAATCTTCATACCATGAATTGTTTTCATAAAAAACTACATCTCTGCTTACCAAGAATCCTTTGTTGGTAGGGTTGTATAACCTGTAGCCCTTTTGATTGTTGTCATATCCAATAAATACACACCTTTCTGCCTTTGGATCCATCTTGCCTCTAACCTGTGAAGGAACATGAGCAAAAGCAATACATCCAAAAATTTTACAATGATCTAAGCTTGGTCTTCTTCCATTCCAAGCCTCATATGGAGTCATCCCATCAAGGGATTTTGAAGGCAACCTGTTAATCAAGTAAGTGGCTCTAAATACAGCCTCAGCCCATAGATAATTAGGCAAATGCTTTTCATTTAACATGGACCTTGCGCCTTCAACAATTGTCATATTCCTCCTTTTTGCCACTCCATTTTGCTCAGGAGTGTACCTTGTAGTTACCTCTCTTTTTCTTCCTCTTTCTGGAAGAAAATAATCAAACTCATGGGAGAAGTATTCTCCCCCTCCATCTGACTTTAGCCTTTTTAGTGATTTACCTATTTGATTCTCCACAAGATCCAAATATCTTTTGAAACATGAAAAAACTTCATCTTTGTGTTTCATAAAGAATAGGATAGTCCATCTGCTGCAATCGTCAATAAAGGAGACATAATACCTTGATCCAGATATTGAAGCTTCCTTGCTAGTTCCTCATACATCTGTATGAACCAACTCCAAGAGATCTCCATGCATATAACCTTCCTTCATGAATGGTAACCTGTGAGACTTTGCAAATTGACATGCACTACACTTATAGATCATATGTTGTTTTGAAAAATTAGGGAGTCCAAGTACACTTTGGTCCCTGCAAATTTTCTTTAATGACCTTTCACCAATATGTGCTAACCTTTTGTGCCATACTTCCAATTCTGTGAGTGTCTGACTACCATAATTAAAGAGAGCAATGTTTCTAGTGTTTTGTAATTCAAATGTGAACAATCTACCTGTCTTTTCACCTTTTTCATTTTTTCTGAATCCTTGACTTGGATCTTCAACAAATGCTCCTTTCTTTGTGAACCTGACTTGCAACCCTTTGTCTACTATCTGCACAACACTTATCAAATTCTTTGTAATGGTAGGGACATAGAGTACCTTACTGAGTAGGTTGATGTTTCCATCAGGTGCTTTGACATTTCCTATTTTCTCCACAAGATGTCTTGTATCATCTCATGTTTGTACCTCATGCTTATTCCTTGGATCTTCTAAATCTGATAGGAGTGCCACATTTCGTGCCACATGATTTGAACAACCTAAATCTATGTAGAAAACATGCTCATCAGATTTACCTTGTGGCATAGCCATGTTCATGATCAATAATGAATCCTCTTTGTTTGAGTCTTCTGTGTAGTTATTGAAGTCTCTCCTTCCTTTTTAGCCTCCTTGATAGTTTGAATGATTGTAGTTGTTGTAGCTGCCATGATAATTGTTGAACCTTCCTCTTGAGTAGCCATAGCTTCCTCTATTGTATCCTCTGCCTCTTTGATTCTCGGATTTCCTAAAGCAATTTTCAGTTGTATGATTAGTTAGTCCACAAATAGAACATGGGTTGGGGTCTTGGGATCTCCCCCTGCCTTGTCTACCTCCTCTTCCTCTACCTCTACCATGTCTTCCTCTACCTCTGCCATGTCTTCCTCTACCTGCATAGTTAGCTTGATATGTACCTACTTCATCATACACTTTCTTTGCCTTTCCTTTGTTATCTTTGGACTTGCTTTTATCAGTGTATAAAGCTGAAGATTGATTACCTTTAGAGCATTCTCAATTTTTGATAAGCTTTGCCTCTTGAGTAAGTAGTTGTCCAATGAGTGTATTGAAATCAGGTACATGCATGTCCATGTAAAAATCCATAGCTGTGGTGAATGCTTCCCACTTTTCATCGGCCTTCAAGCCATTGATGAACTGTCTTACAATTTGCTCTTCATCTATTACCTCTCCAATGCTTCCCAACTGATGTGCTATGTCCTTGAGTTTTGTGACAAAATCAGTCACATTTTGTTTGGGAGCTTTCTTGAGAGTTGTGAAATCCAGCCATAATTGATGCTTCCTAGCTTTAGTACTTGAAGAGAAGAAGGCTTCAAGTGGATCCCACACTTCCAGAGATGTCTTACAACTAATGTGAGGCAAAAAAGATTCTGAGATAGAGTTGAGGAGATAAGACCTTGCAAGTGCATCCTTGGAGCACCATATGCTCAATCTTTCTTGCTCTTCTTGTGTTGGTTGACTTTTGTTCCTAAAACTTGGCATAACTTCATCTCCAGCCACATAACCATATAAACTTCTACCTTGGAGATAAGCTTGCATTCTTAATGACCAAGCTGAGTAGTTACCTCTGTCCAATTTGTCAATTGATGAAGGAAATCCATTTGTCATGTTGTCTAACCTTGCTCTGATACAACTGTGAAGAGATGGATAGGTATGTGCTTGAAGATGAAGAGGTGTTGCAAAATCCTTGATCTACACCAGCCAAATGAACACCAGGAGTATGTGGTGGGCCCTTTTGGCTTGCCAATGGATGTATTAGACACCCTATGTATGTTGGAAGATCACTCTAAAAAAGATAGATGAAAACAGATAAGTTGGAGTTAGCTCAGAGGTGAAGAACTTGCTATTTTGGTTCGTACACCTGTCCAGTGTTTTACATAATTATCTGAGCACAGTAGAAATTAGGTTAATTCCTTTTGGGGAAGTCTAGTTAACTTAAAGAGATAACTGAGAATGATGTTTAACAAGTGATGACATCATCCCGATTTTCACGGGCTGCTACAGTAATGAGACTAGTGAGCAAAAAAATCAACATAACTCCAGATTTAAGAATCCAATGACTATGAAAATTTGCATGCATATACTAAACCATATGCTAAATCTAACAAGCTTTAAAGCATTGAATTAGGGTAAGCACACACTGAGAAACAGCTCTGACAAGATGAGTAAAAAAGTTAAGTACCCGACAGAGAAGTGAAAATGAACACACAGGGTTGACTTCAACTAAACATAACTGAAGATTGAAACAGCCAAATGAAATGAAAATTGTGGAGCTTATAGTAGACTTATAGAGCTAACTTTACCAAGTTAAATTCCTAATAATAATGCACCAAGCTCAGAGAAACCATCTCTGCAATCTGATTGAGAAAACTTAGAGATATGGTAGTGAGTAGTACACTTCACAAGAACATGGAAATATGAACTCAAATGATCATGAAAATGAAAGTATCTTGATTGTAAAATACAATGGACTTATTGATACATATGTGTGCCTTGTAATCAGACCTTGATATGGCATAAAGCTCAGCTCTTGGAGGTCTTCACATAACCATGACTAAGACTACCATGTATTTATAGTTGATCTTGGGAGGCTAACTCCCCTCAATCACTCTCCAATAAATTAGTGATTGATTTGATTATCTATCTACCACAAATCACACATTTGTGGCTCCTCTTTCCCTTTTCTGATCAAGTGGACTCAACCACTTAAGAGTCTTTCACTTTTACATTAAGTAAACTCTTCAAAAGTTACAAGAGGTAGTTCACAAGTGAACTTTACATTGTCTTCATTTTAAGGCTTCTTTTATGACTTTGTGGGACTCAAGCCAATATTTAGGCTTGTCATAGACTTGCTCCAACAGCTCCCCCTCAAGCCAAGTATGCATGAGGTCTTCAATCTTCCAAGATTACCTACAAACCTATCATAGCCTTGAATTTGCAAAGCTTTGTACCATCCAATGCTTTGGTTAGAATATGTGCACATTGTTGATGAGTGGACACATATGATATTTGAATCTCTTTGCTTAGAATCTTCTCTCATAAATAGTGATAATGAACTTCAATATGTTTAGTCCTTGCATGAAAAATAGGATTACCAGCCAAATGAATAGAACTCATATTGTCACTATAAATAGTTGGAGTTCCAAACTCCAATCCAAGATCTTTGAATAATGTCTTCATCCACATAGCTTCTTGTGTAGCTATGGCAAGACCTCTATATTCACCTTCAGTAGAAGAGAGAGAAACTATGGGTTGCTTCTTGAAAAACCCTGAAATAAGCTTTGAACCTGCAAAGGTAAGATAACCTGAAGTGCTCCTTCTATCTTCCTTGGAGCCAGCCCAATCTGCATAAAAAAATAGCTTCAAACCTAAATCATACATACATAAGGATAATAAAGTCCTTCATTTATGGTTCCTTTGAGATACTTGAGAATCCTTTTGGAAGCATCCATATGTGGTTTCTTTGGTGTGTGCATAAGTTACTTAGCACACTCACATTGTAACATATATCTACTCTTGTCAATGTGGCATAGTTGAGACTACCCACTACACTTTGATATGATGTGATGTCCTCTATGAGTTCACCTTCATGTGAGCTCAATTTGTGATTGACTTCCATTGGAGTAACTGCAATCTTACAATCTTGCATCTTGAATTTTGCCAACATGTCCTTAATGTACTTTCTTTGAGTGAGAAACAAACCATGATTTTTGTAGACAACTTCCAAGCCTAGGAAGTAGGTAAGTGAACCCAAATCACTTATCTTGAACTCTTCTCTCATCTGATCTTTTATCTTCTTCATACCATCTACGTCACTTCCTGTCAATATAATATCATCTACATATACACATAGGTAGATGATCTCAGAATTTCTCTTTTTAATAAAGAGTGAAGGATCTGCCTTGCTTTGTTGAAAGCCTTTGTCCTGCAAGAATGAAACAAGCCTGAAATTCCAAGCTCTTGGAGCTTTCTTGAGACCATACAATGCTTTGTTAAGTTTACACACATAATAAGGATAAACTAGACTTTGAAAACCATGTGGTTGTGCCATATATACCTCTTCTATTATCCAACCATTCAAGAATGCATTCTTTACATCTAGTTGAAGTACCTTCCAATTCTTGGAAGAGGCAATACTAAGCAAAACCTTAATAGTAGGCATCTTTGCCAGAGGAGAGAAGGTCTCCTCATAATCAATTGCCTGAGTTTGTGCAAAGCTTTTTGCTACAAGCCTTTCCTTATACCTGTTAATTGAACCATCAGAATTCTTCTTGAGAGTATAGACCCATCTTGAGCCTATTACCTTCATGGATGAAGTCTTGGGCACCAAATCCCAAGTGTTGTTTTCCTCAAGTGCTTCAATCTCTTCCTTCACTGCATGCTTCCATTTTGTTTTTTCTTTGGCCTCTTCAAATGATGATGGCTCCTCTTGGTTTATGTCCTGTGCTATGTAGATAGAATGTTTAGTTACTAATGAGGTGTCAAACCCATACCTTTCTGGTTTTTTCTTTTCCCTCATAGATCTTCTTAGGCCATGATGTGATGATTGTGCCTCATGTCAAAGTTCCTGCAATTTTGCTTTACCTTTAGACTTCCATGCTTTGATCTTTTCCATATGAGATTCTTCATCATCCTCTGAGGTGTCTTGTTCTTCAATCTTCGGTTGTTCTCTACCAAGCTTTGGAAAATCATAGATAATTAGGCAAATGCTTTTCATTTGACATGGACCTTGCAGCTTCAACAATTGTCCTATTCCTCCTTTCTGCCACTCCATTTTGCTCAGGAGTGTACCTTGTAGTTACCTCTCTTTTTATTCCTCTTTCTTGAAGAAAAGAATCAAACTCATGGGAGAAGTATTCTCCCCCTCCATCTGACCTTAGCCTTTTTAGTGATTTACCTGTTTGATTCTCCACAAGAGCAAAATATCTTTTGAAACATGAAAAAACTTCATCTTTGTGTTTCATAAAGAATAGGATAGTCCATCTGCTGCAATCATCAATAAACGAGACATAATACCTTGATCCAGATATTGAAGCTTCCTTGCTAGGTCTCCATACATCTGCATGAACCAAGAGATCTCCATGCATATAACCTTCCTTCATGAATGGTAACCTGTGAGACTTTCCAAATTAACATGCACTACACTTATAAATCATATGTTGTTTTAACAAATTAGGGAGTCCAAGTACACTTTGGTCCCAGCAAATTCGCTTTAATGACCTTTCACCAATATGTGCTAACCTTTTGTGCCATACTTCCAATTCTGTGAGTGTCTGACTACCATAATTAAAGAGAGCAATGTTTCTAGTGTCTTGTAATTCAAATGTGAACAATCTACCTGTCTTTTCACCTTTTGCAATTTTTCTGAATCCTTGACTTGGATCTTCAACAAATGCTCCTGTTTTTGTGAACCTCACTTGCAACCCTTTCTCTACTATCTGCGCAACACTTATCAAATTCTTTGTAATGGTAGGGACATAGAGTACCTTACTGAGTAGGTTGATGTTTCCATTAGGTGCTTTGACATTGCCTATTTTCTCCACAAGATGTCTTGTAACATCCCCTGTTTGTACCTCATGCTTATTCCTTGGATCTTCTAAATCTGATAGGAGTGCCACATTTCCTGCCACATGATTTGAACAACCTGAATCTATGTAGAAAACATGCTCATCAGATTTACCTTGTGGCATAGCCATGTTCATGATCAATAATGAATCCTCTTTGTTTGAGTCTTCTATGTAGTTATTGAAGTCTCTCCTTCCTTTGTAGCCTCCTTGATAGTTTGAATGATTGTAGTTGTAGCTGCCATGATAGTTGTTGAACCTTCCTCTTCAGTAGCCATAACATCCTCTATTGTATCCTCTACCTCTTTGATTCCTGGAATTCCTAAAGCAATTTTCAGTTGTATGATTAGTTAGTCCACAAATAGAACATGGGTTGGGGACTTGGGATCTCCCCCTGCCTTTTCTACCTCCTCTTCCTCTACCTCTGCCATGTCTTCCTCTACCTGCATAGTTAGTTTGATATGTACCTACTTCATCATCCACTTTCTTTGCCTTTCCTTTGTTATCTTCGGAGTTGCTTTTATCAGTGTATAAAGCTAAAGATTGATTACCTTTAGAGCATTCTCCATTTTTGATAAGCTTTGCCTATTGAGTAAGTAGTTGTCCAATGAGTGTATTGAAATCAGGTACATGCATGTCCATGTACAAATCCATAGCTGTTGTGAATGCTTCCCACTTGTCGTCTACCTTCAAGCCATTGATCATCTGCCTTACAATTTGCTCTTCATCTATTACCTCTCCAATGCTTCCCAACTGATGTGCTATGTCCTTGAGTTTTGTGACAAAATCAGTCACATTTTGTTTGGGAGCTTTCTTGAGAGTTATGAAATCCAGCCATAGTTGATGCTTCCTAGATTTAGTACTTGAAGAGAAGAAGGCTTCAAGTACATCCCACACTTCTTGAGATGTCTTATAACTTCTAATGTGAGGCAAAAAAAATCTGAGATAGAGTTGAGGAGATAAGACCTTGCAAGTGCATCCTTAGAGCACCATGTGCTCAATCTTTCTTGCTCTTCTTGTGTTGGTTGACTTTTGTTCCTGAAACTTGGCATAACTTCATCTCCAACCACATAACCATATAAACTTCTACCTTGGAGATAAGCTTCCATTCTTAATGACAAAGCTGAGTAGTTACCTCTGTCCAATTTGTCAATTGATGAAGGAAATCCATCTACCATGTTGTCCAACCTTGCTCTGATACCACTATGAAGAGATGGATAGGTATGTGCTTGAAGATGAAGAGGTGTTGCAAAATCCTTGATCTACGCCTGCCAAATGAACACTAGGAGTATGTGGTGGGCCCTTTTAGCTTGCCAATGGATGTACTAGACACCCTGTGTACCTTCGAAGATCACTCTCAAAAAGATAGATAAAAAAAGATAAGTTGGAATTAGCTCAGAGGTGAAGAACTTGCTATTTTGGTTCATACACTTGTCTAGTGTTTTACATAATTATCTCAGCACAGCAACAATTATCCTAATTCCTCTTGGGGAAGTCTAGTTAACGTAAAGAGCTAACTTTCAAGAGTAATCTCATAAAGAATAACAAACCACACACTGAGAATGATGTTTAACAAGTGATGACATCATCCCGATTTTCACGGGCTGCTATAGTAATGAGCCTAGTGAGCTGCAAAATCAATATAACTCCAAATTTAAGAATTCAATGATTATCAAAATCTGTATTAATATACTAGACAGAATGCCTAATCCAACAAGCTTTAAATCATTGAATTTGGGTAAGCACACATGGAGAAAAAGCTCTTACAAGATGAGTAAAAAAGTCGGGTACCTGACAGAGAAGTGAAAATGAATAGATAGGGTTGATTTCAACTGAACATAACTGAAGATCGAAACAGCCAAATGAAATGCAAATTGGTGAGCATATATTAGACTTATAGAGCTAGCGTTACCAAGTTAAATTAGTGAAAATGATGCACCAATCTCAGAGAAATCATCTCTGCAATGTGACTGAGAAAACTGAGAGATATGGCAGTGAGTAGTACACTTCACAAGAACATGGAAATATGAACTCAAATGATCATGAAAATGAAAGTATATTGATTGTACAATACAATGGACTCACTGATACACATGTGTGCCTTGTAATCACACCTTTATATGGCATAAAGTTAAGCTCTTGGAGGTCTTCACATAACCACAACTAAGACTACCATGTATTTATAGTTGATCTTGGGAGGCTAACTCCCCTCAATCACTCTCCAATCAATTAGTGATTGATTTGATTATCTATCTACCAAAAATCATGAATTCGTGGATCCTCTTTCCCTTTTTGATCAAGTGGACTCAACCACTGAAGATTCTTTCACTTTTACATTAAGTAAACTCTTCAAAAGTTACAAGAGGTAGTTCACAAGTGGACTTTACATTGTCTTCATTTAAAGGCTTCTTCTATGACTTTGTGGGACTCAAGCCAATACTTAGGCTTGTCATAGACTTGCTCCAACATGATAGGCTATTGCACTTCCACACCTAAATCTACAAGTAGCATCTCCAGCCATGATGCCTCACATGCTGCCATTGCAGCACCTCTATACTCAAGTTTTGTACTCAACAAAGCAATAGTGGGTTGCTTCTTGCTGCTCCATGTAATAGCTGCACTCCCAAGTGAGAATACAAATCCACTAGTAGATCTTCTATCCGGAGTGCTACCAACCCAACATGCATCGATGTATCCATGAATGTGCACATCTACACCAACTTCATAAAATAAACATAATCCAAAGTAGCAGTCACATAACGTAGAGTGTGCTTCAGAGCATCTAAATGTGGCTTCATGGGAACCTGCATAAATTAACTTTCAAGCCCAATAGTGTAGCTAAGATCAGGCCTCTTAATTGTGAGTATATCAAGCTTCCCACAATTTTCCTAGACATAGTAGCATTTTCCAATGCTTCACTTGATGTAGTATCTAACTTCCAATTCTGATCTAATGGTATAGAAATTGGCTTGCAACCAGCCGTACCATACTTTTTCAATATATTCAAGGCATATTGCCTTTGGGACATCCATATACCTATTTTTGCATGTATAAACTCAATGCCCAAGAAATAGCGCAACACACCAAGAGCTTTCATGTCAAATTTTTGCATAAGAAGTTGCTTTACCTCTTTGATGCTTTCTTCATTATCACCATCTACAATCAAGGCATCAACATAAATATCCACAATCATGATGCCATCATCACCCTTCCTTGCATATAGTGAATGCTCTGCATCACACATAGAAAACCCAATGGTGGTTAAGTAATCAGCAATCCTTGCATGCCATGCACGAGGATCTTGCTTAAGCCCATACAAAAGGCTTTTGCAACCTGTGAACATATTTTGGATGCTTTGAATCTTCATATCCTTGTGGCTGGTCCATATATAATTCTTCCTATAACTCACCATGTAGGAAAGCATTCTTCACATCCATCTGATGCAAATTCCATCATTTTGTTGTAGGTAATGCAACAAGTGTTCTAACAATAGACATTTTAGGTACAGGGCTGAATGTTTCCTCATAATCAATTCTATATGTTTATGCATATCTTTTTGCTACCAATCATGCTTTATACCTACTTATGCTACCATCAGCGTTATGCTTTACCTTGTAAACCCACTTGCACCCTATGGGTTTTTTTCCTTGTGCCGATGGAACTAGCTTCCATGTTTCGTTTCCATAAAGTACAGCCATCTCCTCATCCATAGCTTTTTTCCAATATTCATTTCCAATTGCATCTTCAAAACAAGAAGGTTCAGCATCTTGTAGCAGCATTTGCCGATTTCTGCTTACTAGTAGAACAACTCCATTTTCCTTTTCCCTTCTTACTAGCCAGGAAAGCTTGATCTACAACACGCATAATGGACGTGTTCTGCCTAGATTGATCTTCCTGCAAAAGAACAGAGACTAACTCCTCAAATGACAAGGCATTTGGATTGCCTTTCATCATCAACTGAAGAGTAGAAGCAAAAATCTGATATGAATCAGGAAGACCATTCAGAACATTCTGCACAAGTGAGCTTTCTAGTATAACCTCATGAGCAAAAATCAATTGCTCCTTCAAGTCTTTGATCTTTGTTAGGAAACTCTCCATAGAATCACCTTCATTCATGTGCTCACTCTCCTACTGTTTTCGGAGGTAAGCAACACGAGCCTCATTCCTAGCTTGGTACAATGTGGTAAGTGTATCCCAAGCATCCTTAGCTGTTCTAGAAGAGCGAATATGAGGAATAATGGCATGTTTGACAAACAAAGCTATCAATGCATGTGTCTGGGCATCTCTGCCATCCCAACGAATCTACTCTACAGTAGGTGCAACAGTAATTGTAGCACGAATAGGAATATGCAAAATATCATCATCTTCAACACCTTTTGCATCAGTTTTAGTACCTGCAGTTGTAACAGTTGCAGGTGTGATAAGATGTTTTTCGACACCCTCCACAATGTTCCACAGTCCTTTTGCAACCAACACATGTTGCATCATATAAGCCCATAATGATCAATTCCTGGTGCAACTCTTAATCTTGTTTCACCTAGTCGTTCAAGGTCAAAGATTCTAGAGGAGAGTTCATGGCCTTTCCAATCATGCTCTTGTGCCACTTTCAATGTAGGTATCAAGAAGTCCAATGGTAGCACTGCATTTTGACCGAATACCATCTGAAAGGGTATGGCTTGGAGTATCGTTTTATAGGCAACTCGGTATGCCCAAACAGCATGGTGTAGCTGTTTGTTCCAATCAGAGCGTTTATTATTCACTAATTTGGTTAGCACATTGCATAGAATCTTATTTGTGCTTTGGACTTGCCCATTAGCTTGTGGATGATAGCGAGCAAACTTCTTATGTATCACCAAGAACTCTTGAAGAAGATTTTCAATAACTTCATTCAAGAAGAACTCTTGAAGAAGATTTTCAATAACTTCATTCAAGAAGTGAGTGCCTCTATCACTTACTAGCTCTATAGGTAGCGTGTATCTAGTGAACACATTCTCAAATAAGAACTTAGCGGTTGTCTGAGCATCGTTCTTTGTCGTAGCTTTTACCTCTACCCACTTGGTGATAATCTCTGGCCACAATGATGTATTCAACATGGGAGCCCTTAGCTGGGGGATTAATAGGACCGACAAAGTCTATTCCCCACTTAGAGAATGCACGTCCACCCATCATAGGTTTCAATGGCATCTCGTCTTTACGTATAGGATACTGAGTTCGCTGACACACATCGCATCTCTTCACATAGGTATGTGCATCCATATGAAGGGTTGGCCACCACAAGCCTGCAAATAGGATTGCCTTAATCACCCGGTCTGGTCCAAAGTGTCCTCCTGCTACACCTTGATGAGCAGTTTCCAAGATCTTTAGATATTCGCTCTCATGGACACATAGCCGTAGATATCCATCCTTTCCTCACTTGTACAGATTATCACCAATAAGTGAGTAGTCTAGGGCTTCTTGTTCTAAACTTCTTTGCCTTGTTAGGAACATATCTTGAGGGAATGTTTTCGTCCTCAAGAAGGCTACTAATGGTTCACTCCAATCTGGTATTAGAGACACCTGGTACAAGGTAGCGTGCTCCGCAGGTGGTCTAGTTTGAGAGACTGGGCATTCCTTACACAACTTATGGACATCGGCGTCCATAGTCGGCCAATGCACTCTGAGCCTCTTTAGTGTCTGTAAAGTTCTCTACCTTGAGTGGTTTTTCTCTAATGCACCTATGTGTGCTACTTGCAACCACTTAGCGTACTCATCATCTTCCACACAACAAGCTAATATCCCTTGATCTGCATGCTTGTACATACTCCCTACCATGATATGGTACTTTTGGGATTTTATTATCTCCCTATCCTATGTGTTTATTACTGGGTGGTTAGGCCTGTATATCAATACTGGCACTAATGGCTTAGCCCACTGAGTTACCACTTCCAAATTGAACAAGTAAGCATCAAGAAGGTCATCTGATACTCCTTGTGGGGCCTGTGAAGAGATGGATAGGTATGTGCTTGAAGATGAAGAGGTTTTGCAAAATCCTTGATCTACACCAGCCAAATGAACTCCAAGAGTATGTGGTGGGCTGTTTTAGCTTTCCAATGGATGTATTAGACACCTATTTTGGTTCACACACCTGTCCAATGTTTTGCATAATTCTCTGAGCACAGTAGCAATTAGCTTAATTCCTCTTGAGGACCTCTAGTTAAATTAAAGAGCTAAATTTCAAGAGTACTCGCATCAGAAATAATGAACCACACACTGAGAATGATGTTTAACAAGTGATGACATCATCCCGATTTTCACGGGCTACTATAGTAATGAGATCAGTGAGCAGAAAAATGAAGATAACTCAAGATTTGGGATTCCAATGATTATGAACATTTGTATGTTTATACTAGACAGTAAGTGATTCAAAAAAGCTTTAAATCATTGAATTTGGGTAAGTACGCACTGAGAAATAGCTCTAACAACATGAGTAAAATAGTCGGGTACCTGACAGAGAAGTGAAAATGAACAGACAGGGTTGACTTCAACTGAACATAACTAAAGATTGAAACACCCAAATGAAATGCAAATTGGTGCCCGTATAGTAAACTTATAGAGGTAACTTTACCAAGTTAATTCACTGAAAATGATGCACCAAGCTCAGAGAAACCATCTCTGCAATCTGACTGAGAAAATTGAGAGATATGACAGTGAGTAGTACACTTCACAAGAACATTGAAATATGAATTCAAATGATCCTGAAAATGAAAATATATTGATTGTACAATACAATGGACTTTCTCATACATATGTGTGCCTTGGAATCACACCTTGATATGGCATAAAGCGTAGCTCTTAGAGGTCTTCACATAGGTCTCTCTAACCATGACTAAAACTACCATGTATTTATAGTTGATCTTGGGAGGTTAACTCCCCTCAATCACTCTCAAATCAATTAGTGATTGATTTGATTCTCTATCTACCACAAATCACGATTTCGTGGCTCCTCTTTCCCTTTTTGATCAAGTGGACTCAACCACTTAAGATTCTTTCACTTTTACATTAAGTAAACTCTTCAAAAGTTACAAGAGGTAGTTCACAAGTGAACTTTACATTGTCTTCACTTTAAGGCTTCTTTTATGACTTTGTGGGACTCAAGCCAATACTTAGTCTTGTCATAGACTTGCTCCAAGAGCTCCCCCTCAAGCCAAGTATGCTTGAGGTCTTCAATCTTCCAAGATTACCTGTAAACCAATCATGGCTTTGAACTTGCAGAGCTTTGTACCATCCAATGCTTTGGTTACAATATCTTCACATTGTTGATGAGTGGACACATATGATATTTGAATCTCTTTGCTTAGAACCTTCTCTCGTACATAGTGATAATGAAATTCAATATGTTTAGTCCTTGCATGACAAATAGGATTAGCAGCCAAATGAATAGAACTCATATTGTCACCATAAATAGTTGGAGTTCCAAACTCCAATCCAAGATCTTTGAATAATGTGTTCATCCACATAGCTTCTTGTGTAGCTATGGCAAGACCTCTGTATTCAGCTTGAGCAGAAGAGAGAGCAACTGTGGGTTGCTTCTTGGATGAACATGAAATAAGCTTTGAACCTGCAAAGGTAAGATAACCTGAAGTGCTCCCTCTATCTTCCTTGGACCCAACCCAATCTGCATCAGAAAATAGTTTCAAACCTAAATCAGATACATAAGGATAATAAAGTCCTTCATTTATGGTTCCTTTGAGATACTTGAGAATCCTTTTGGCAGCATCCATATGTGGTTTCCTTGGTGTCTGCATAAATTGACTTAGCACACTCACATTGTAACATATATCTACTCTTGTCAATGTGGCATACTTGAGACTACCCACTTGACTTTGATATGATGTGATGTCCTCTATGAGTTCACCTTCATGTGAGCTCAATTTGTGATTGACCTCCATTGGAGTGCCTGCAATCTTACAATCTTCCATCTTATATTTTGCCAACATGTCCTTAATGTACTTTCTTTGAGTGAGGAACAAACCATGATCTATGTAGACAACCTCCAAACCTAGGAAGTAGGTAAGTGAACTCAAATCACTTATCTTGAACTCTTCTCTCATCTCATCTTTGATCTTCTTCATACCATCTGCATCATTTCCTGTCAATATAATATCATCTACATATACACATAGGTAGATGACCTCAGAGTTACTCTTTTTGATAAAGAGTGAAGGATCTACCTTGCTTGGTTGAAAGCCTTTGTCCTGCAAGAATGAAAGAAGTCTGAAACTCCACGCTCTTGGGGCTTGCTTGAGACCATACAATGCTTTGTTAAGTTTAGACATATAATCAGGATAAACTGGATTCTCAAAACTAGGTGGTTGTGCAATATATACCTCTTCTGTTATCCAACCATTCAAGAATGCATTCTTTACATCTATTTGAACTATCTTCCAATTCTTAGAAGAGGCAATACTAAGCAAAACCCTAATAGTAGGCATCTTTGCCACAGGAGAGAAGGTCTCTTCATAATCAATTCCTTGAGTTTGTGCAAAGCCTTTTGATACAAGCCTTGCCTTATACCTTTTAATGGAACCATCAGAATTCTTCTTGAGTTTATAGACCCATCTTGAGCCTATTACCTTCATGGATGAAGTCTTGGGCACCAAATCCCAAGTGTTGTTTTCCTCAAGTGCTTCAATCTCTTCCTTCGTTGCATGCTTCCATTCTGTTTTTGCTTTGGCCTCTTCAAATGATGATGGCTCCTCTTGGTTTATTTCATGTGCTATGTAGATAGAATGTTTAGTTACTAATGAGGTGTCAAACCCATACCTTTCTGGTTTTTTCTTTTCCCTCATAGATCTTCTTAGGCCATGATGTGATGATTCTGCCTCATGTCCAAGTTCCTACAGTTTCGCTTTACGTTTAGACTTCCATGCTTTGATCTTTTCCATATGAGATTCTTCATCATCCTCTAAGGTGTCTTGTTCTTCAATCTTTGGTTGTTCTCTACCAAGCTTTGGAAAATCTTCTTCAAGATCATATCGTAAATTGACCTTCCTGCATGAATCTTCATACCATGAATTGTTTTCATCAAAAACTACATTTCTGCTTACCAAGACTCCTTTGTTGGTGGGGTTGTATAACCTCTAACCATTTTGATTGTTTTCATATCCAATAAATACACACCTTTCTACCTTTGCAACCTCAACCCATAGATAATTAAGCAAATGCGTTTCATTTAACATGGACCTTGTAGCTTCAACAATTGTCCTATTCCTCCTTTCTGCCACTCCATTTTGCTCAGGAGTGTACCTTGTAGTTACCTCTCTTTTGATTTCTCTTTCTTGAAGAAAAGAATCAAACTCATGGGAGAAGTATTCTCCCCCTCCATCTGACCTTAGCCTTTTTAGTGATTTACTTGTTTGATTCTCCACAAGATCCAAATATCTTTTGAAACATGAAAAAACTTCATCTTTGTGTTTCATAAAGAATAGGATAGTCCATCTGCTCCAATCATCAAAAAAGGTGACATAATACCTTGATCCAGATATTGAAGCTTCCTTGCTAGGTCCCCATACATCTGTATGAACCAATTCCAAGAGATCTCCAAGCATATAACCTTTCTTCATGAATGGTAATCTTTGAGACTTTCCAAATTGACATGCACTTCACTTAGAAATCATATGTTGTTTTGACAAATTAGGGAGTTCAAGTACACTTTGGTCCGTGCAAATTTGCTTTAATGACCTTTCACCAATATGTGCTAACCTTTTGTGCCATACTTCTAATTTTATGAGTGTCTGACTACCATAATTAAAGAGAGCAATGTTTCTAGTGTCTTGTAATTCAAATGTGAACAATCTACCTGTCTTTTCACCTTTTGCAATTTTTCTGAATCCTTGACTTGGATCTTCAACAAATACTCCTGCTTTTGTGAACCTGACTTGCAACCCTTTCTCTACTATCTGCCCAATACTTATCAAAATCTTTCTAATGGTAGGGACATAGAGTACCTTACTCAGTAGGTTGATGTTTCCATCAGGTGCTTTGACATTGCCTATTTTCTCCATAAGATTTCTTGTATCATCTCCTGTTTGTACCTCATGCTTATTCCTTGGATCTTCTAAATCTGATAGGAGTGCCACATTTCTTGCCACATGATTTGAACAACTTGAATCTATGTAGAAAACATGCTCATCAGATTTACCTTGTGGCATAGCCATGTTCATGATCAATAATGAATCCTCTTTGTTTGATTGTTCTGTGTAGTTATTGAAGTCTCTCCTTCCTTTTTAGCCTCCTTGATAGTTTGAATGATTGTAGTTGTTGTAACTGCCATGATAATTGTTGAACCTTCCTCTTGAGTAGCCATAACTTCCTCTATTGTATCCTCTGCCTCTTTGATTCCTGGAATTCCTAAAGCAATTTTCTGTTGTATGATTAGTTAGTCCACAAATAGAACATGGGTTGGGGACTTGGGATCTCCCGCTGCCTTGTCTACCTCCTCTTCCTCTACCTCTGCCATGTCTTCCTCTACCTGCATAGTTAGCTTGATATGTACCTACTTCATCATCCACTTTCTTTGCCTTTCCTTTGTTATCTTTGGACTTGCTTTTATCAGTGTATAAATCTGAAGATTGATTACCTTTAGAGCATTCTCCATTTTTGATAAGCTTTGCCTCTTGAGTAAGTAGTTGTCCAATGAGTGTATTGAAATCAGGTACATGCATGTACATGTACAAATCCATAGCTGTGGTGAATGCTTCCCACTTGTCATCTGCCTTCAAGCCATTGATGAACTGTCTTACAATTTGCTCTTCATCTATTACCTCTCCAATGCTTCCCAACTGATGTGCTATGTCCTTGAGTTTTGTGACAAAATCAGTCACATTTTGTTTGGGATCTTTCTTGAGAGTTGTGAAATCCAGCCATAGTTGATGCTTCCTAGCTTTAGTACTTGAAGAGAAGAAGGCTTAAAGTGGATCCCACACTTCTAGAGATGTCTTACAACTAATGTGATGCAAAAACGATTCTGAGATAGAGTTGAGGAGATAAGACCTTGCAAGTGCATCCTTGGAGCACCATGTGCTCAATCTTTCTCGCTCTTCTTGTGTTGATTGACTTTTGTTCTTGAAACTTGGCATAACTTCATCTCCAACCACATAACCATATAAACTTCTACCTTTGAGATAAGCTTCCATTCTTAATGACCAAGCTGAGTAGTTACCTCTGTCCAATTTGTCAATTGATGAAGGAAATCCATCTGCCATGTTGTCCAACCTTGCTCTGATACCACTGTGAAGAGATGGATACGTATGTGCTTGAAGATGAAGAGGTGTTGCAAAATCCTTGATCTACACCAGCCAAATGAACACCAAGAGTATGTGGTGGGCCCTTTTGGCTTGCCAATGGATGTATTAGACACCCTATGTATGTTGGAAGATCACTCTCATAAAGATAGATCAAAACAGATAAGTTGGAGTTAGCTCAGAGGTGAAGAACTTGCTATTTTGGTTCATATACGTGTCCAGTGTTTTACATAATTATCTGAGCACAACAGAAATTAGCTTAATTACTCTTGGGGAAGTCTAGTTAACGTAAAGAGATAACTTTCAAGAGTAATCTCATAAAAAATAATGAACCACACATTGAGAATGATGTTTAACAAGTGATGACATCATCCCGATTTTCACGGGCTTCTACAGTAATGAGACCAGTGAGCAGAAAAATCAACATAACTCCAGATTTAAGAATCCAATGACTATGAAACTTTGTATGCATATACTAGACCATATGCTAAATCTAACAAGCTTTAAATCATTGACTTAAGTTAAGCACACACTGAGAAACAGCTCTGACAAGATGAGTAAAAGAGTCAAGTACCTGACAGAGAAGTGAAAATGAACACATAGGGTTGACTTCAATTGAAGATAACTGAAGATTGAAACACCCAAATGAAATGAAAATTGTGGAGCCTATAGTAGACTTATAGAGCTAACTTTACCAAGTTAAATGCCTGATAATAATGCACCAACCTCATGGAAACCATCTCTGCAATCTGACTGAGAAAACTAAGAGATATGGCAGTGAGTAGTACACTTCACAAGAACATGGAAATATGAACTCAAATGATCATGAAAATGAACGTATATTGATTGTAAAATACAATGGACTTATTGATATATATGTGTGCCTTGTAATCACACCTTGATATGGCATAAAGCTCAGCTCTTGGAGGTCTTCACATAACCATGACTAAGACTACCATGTATTTATAATTGATCTTGGGAGGCTAACTCCCCTCAATCACTCTCCAATAAATTAGTGATTGATTTGATTCTCTATCTACCACAAATCACACATTTGTGGCTCCTCTTTCCCTTTTTGGATCAAGTGGAGTCAACCACTTAAGATTCTTTCACTTTTACATTAAGTAAAGTCTTCAAAAGTTACAAGAGGTAGTTCACAAGTGAACTTTACATTGTCTTCATTTTAAGGCTTCTTCTATGACTTTGTGGGACTCAAGCCAATACTTAGGCTTGTCATAGACTTGCTCCAACAGCTCCTCCTCAAGCCAAGTATGGTTGAGGTCTTCAAACTTCCAAGATTACCTACAAACCTATCATAGCCTTGAATTTGCAAATCTTTGTACCATCCAATGCTTTGGTTAGAATATGTGCACATTGTTGATGAGTGGACACATATGATATTTGAATCTCTTTGCTTAGAATCTTCTCTCATACATAGTGATAATGAACTTCGATATGTTTAGTCCTTGCATGAAAAATAGGATTAGCAGCCAAGTGAATAGAACTCATATTGTCACCATAAATAGTTGGAGTTCCAAACTCCAATCCAAGATCTTTGAATAATGTCTTCATCCACATAGCTTCTTGTGTAGCTATGGCAAGACCTCTATATTCACCTTCAATAGAAGAGAGAGCAACTGTGGGTTGCTTCTTGGATGACCATGAAATAAGCATTGAACCTGCAAAGTTAAGATAACCTGAAGTGCTCCTTCTATCTTCCTTGGAGCCAGCCCAATCTCCATCATAAAATAGCTTCAAACCTAAATCATACATACATAAGGATAATAAAGTCCTTCATTTATGGTTCCTTTGAGATACTTGAGAATCCTTTTGGCAGCATCCATATGTGGTTCCCTTGGTGTGTGCATAAATTGACTTAGCACACTCACAGTGTAACATATATCTACTCTTGTCAATGTGGCATAGTTGAGAGTACCCACTATACTTTGATATGATGTGATGTCCTCTATGAGTTCACCTTCATGTGAGCTCAATTTGTGATTGACTTCCATTGGAGTAACTGCAATCTTACAATCTTGCATCTTGAATTTTGCCAACATGTCCTTAATGTACTTTCTTTGAGTGAGAAACAAACCATGATCTTTGTAGACAACTTCCAAGCCTAGGAAGTAGGTAAGTTAACCCAAATCACTTATCTTGAACTCTTCTCTCATCTGATCTTTGATCTTCTTCATACCATCTGCTTCATTTCCTGTCAATATAATATCATCTACATATACACATAAGTAGATGGTCACATAATTACTCTTTTTAATAAAGAGTGAAGGATCTGCCTTGCTTGGTTGAAAGCCTTTGTCCTGCAAGAATGAAACAAGCCTGAAATTCCAAGCTCTTGGAGCTTGCTTGAGACCATACCATGCTTTGATAAGTTTACACACATAATTAGGATAAACTAGACTCTCAAAACCAGGTGGTTGTGCCATATATACCTCTCCTGTTATCCAACCATTCAAGAATGCATTTTTTACATCTAGTTGAAGTACCTTCCAATTCTTGGAAGAGGCAATACTAAGCAAAACCCTAATAGTAGGCATCTTTGCCACAGGAGAGAAGGTCTCCTCATAATCAATTCCCTGAGTTTGTGCAAAGCCTTTTTGGTAGCGGGTGCATTAGTAAGACCAAATGGCATTACTCGAAAGGAAAATATGCCCCACTCTGTGCCAAAAGCCATCTTATGCTGATCTTCTGGTGCAATGGCTACCTCATTGTAGCTAGAAAATCCATCAAGGAAGTTGTACACTTCCTTGCCTACTACTCTTTCTAAGAGATGCTCAGTGATAGGAAGTGGATATTTATCTCAAATGGTGGCTGCATTAACCTTCTTCATATTAATGTATACATGTAACTTTCCATTCTTCTTGGGCACAACTATGATGGGGGATACCCACTCAGTGTGCTCAATTCCATAGATGAACCCAGCTTCAATCAAGTGATCTATCTCTTCTTTGATCTTGGCAGCATAATTATCATTATATGTGTATGGCTTTTGTTTAGAGGGTTTTGCATCTCAGGTCATGGGAATTGTGTCTGAGCATATGTGAGGGTCTACACCTTTCAAATCCTTATAGCTCCAAGCGAATACATCTCTGTATTCTCTTAGCAAGGCTACTAGTTCATGCTCGTCTACTTTCGTCAGGTCGTGGCCTATGTACGTGCATCTTTCTTCTCCTTCTTCTATGGCTACCACAATTTTCTTGGTGGTTTCCTTGTTATCATAGGCCTCTCCTACTTGTGCATCACGTTTAGGCATTCTTATCATGACTCTCCTATCATCTATTTCATTTTTTTTTAAGTTTTCTAGGACCTCAAACAAAGATTCTTCCTCTTCTGGTGTGACTTCTCTCTTCTTCCTTTTCTTAACTTCACTCTTGGGGGTCACTTGTGTAGTTAACCTCACATCATTCATGATTTCTCTGTGTCTCTGAGGGTAAGCTTCTACTTCATAGAAGTATTCTTCATCTGATGCAAGAGGAGAGTCCATAATGATTGACTCTAGATCGGAGTCACTTGCATCCTCGAATGCATCAGTGCTAGGCTCGCATTCTTCAAGAAACGAATCACCCATGAGTGGCTCTATTGAGAAGACTGAAATATCATAGCCATCCTCATCACAGTGGGGTGTCCATTGTTCTTCATTGATGGCTACATCCATTGTTGCTAAAATTTTTGCCCAACCGTGAGGTTCGAATTCTTCGTCACGAAATACTACAGCTGCATAGGCTGGGTCTTGAATTGATCTATGGGTTTCCTTCGCACCTATCTCTCTGGCTTTTTCTCTCTTCTCCTCTTCTACTACTACTTTACACATCCACAAGTGAGTGTCTTCATGCATTCATGAGGATCTTGATCCTATGGAATGCACTGATTCTATATCATGCTTGGCTTTATGGATGGGATTCCATTGAATAGGGGGTACATCTCTATGAGAGTAATCTTTGAGATTGACTTTGGTTGTGACACCTAAGTGTTGCAAGTATAGGGAATTGGTTCCCCAATCCTGTACCACTTGCAACTGCCGCATAAATGGTCTTCCCAAAATCATCTCATAGGCCTGGTTTTTGTTAAAGTCACATATAGAAAATGTATGCTCAAAGTCTACACCACATGTAGTGAGAGTTATTCCTTCTAGCAACCCTAAGGGTCTCTCTATGTGACCATCGGCCATCTGCAAGTTCATCCTCATTGGCATGAGTGCTGGCTTGCCCCAACGCTTCCATAGGGAAGTTGTAGCGATTGCCACTCCTGCACCCGAGTCTAAAATTGCTTTGGTTGTGTACCCTTGATGGGTAATGGGAAGATATGTGTTTCCTTCCTCTCCTTCGCTCATATCTCCTATCTTGTCCAAGGGTATTTCTGGCACTGTTCTATGAGATCCTTTCTGGGAACAAGGTTTGCTACTTCTGGCACTTGGTTAGCTACATGTTTCCACAGTTCTGGCCTAACCTTGAGTAGCTCTTCCAAGGTGAGATGGCACTGCACTTTAGTGTTTTTCACTACCTCGGTGTTCCTAGGTATGACTGAGTCTTCCTTTCTTACCATGACCATGGGTGCTCTTATACAAGTAGACTTAGCTTCCCATGGGCTTGTGAAATGGGGTGATTCCTGTAAGGAGTTAGACTCGAAGTATAATCTCTCCTGAGATTGGGTACTCTCTTGCTCCTCATAAATGGAAGGAATATCTTATGGGAATTGATCATGCGCATCATCCACAAGTTCAATGGGAGGAGGGACTTCACTTTCTTTAGCCCATTTCTCTTCTTGAATCTCTCGCAGGAACTCTGGTGTGTACCGATTCATAGAAGAAGAGGTGTCTGGTTCAGTGGAAATAGGCACATAAGCTTCTTGGGGGGGAATGCTTATTCTTTCGCTTGCCTTGTCCTTACTTCGAGAGGTGGGTTTCTTTTTTGATTGTGCTATTAGCCTCTCCAATCTTTCTAGCAGTCCATCCAAGTGCAACTGCGTCCTCGCAGAACTAGAGAAGTTAAAGAGACAACTCGCTTCAAACATGGTTTGAGCCAATTCCACCATCTTAGCATAAATTTTAGTTCGTTCAAGCTCTAGTTCTGCTCTAGGGTAACATTTTTCATGATCCGTTACATTTGGCACTTCTTGGATTCTGTCTTGATATGCCTTGAGCATCATGTTTAAGTCCTCGGGAGTGGGATCTGCTAGGACTGACCCTACTCTAGGGGGTGGTGGGATTGTGTGAGGTGGGTTCAAAGGTGGTGGATTGGATGGAGATGGGAATGGTGGTGGTGTGGTGTGTGAGAGTGAGGTTGAGAGATGAGTTCAATTATCTTGGCTCTCGTTTCTTTGAGACTTTCCTCGAGTTCACTCATCTTCTTTGCCCATTGTCTTTTCATTCTCTCGTAGCTATCTTTCCAGGATCTCATCCATTTCTTGGTTATGCTCTCAGTTTCACTAACTTCGGCACTCGTTTCTTGGCCTAAACCTTGGTTCTGCTGCAAAGCTTGAGCTGTGGTGACCACTTGCACAAGTGCAGTGGAGGGTTACACTTCCTCTAGAGTCTACTACTAACCCAATAATGTTGATAGGGCATATTATTGGGGTTCTTTGGGAAATCTCCTAAGAGATGCTCCTTCCCGCAATCTTGACAAAATCCTTTAATTGTCACAGATTGGGGTTGTGTAGGGGCAGGCATTGGACAATCACAAATGAGGTGATCTCCTTGACATCGATAGCATGGTCCTTTCGGAAATGGGGGTCTTACTTGCCTAGGTTGAGGTCTAGAGTTGGGGTTTGCGTACATGACATTTTCTTAATCTGGCTCCCAACTAGGTTCACTAGGTTCTTCACTATAGTAGGACTCACCATGTTCAAGAGACTACATGTAGTAAGCTGGGGGCCTATCAATATGTGTAGAATCAAAGCTATGGTCACTGGGGTCACTTTTGGAAAGTAATGGAGTTACTAGGACTATAGCAGCAGCTCCATACTTTACACGAATCACATTGGCTGGAGCAAGGATTGCTATGCTAGGACTGGTTGAGGTCTCTGCTGCCCTTGATAGGGTGGTTGATAGGGTTGTTGGGGCCTACCGTACTGCTGTGGTGGATACTGGTTCTAGTACCTGCCCTATTGTGGATATGGTTGAGGGTAGTTTTGTCTCACAATTTGTTTGTTATAGGGGTAGTCTTGTGCAATATGGTTGGTGTATCTTCTCTCTAGCGTGCAGTACTGGCTACTAGGATTTACCTGGGGCTGAGCCATAATGGGACATACGTTCACCATATGGTCACCTCCACAAGTATAGCATCTTTTTACTGGGGCAAACCTTGGTATTTGTTTGCTAGATACTCCTAATTTTTGAGCTACGTTCTTGGTGAGTTCCTCAATAGATGTGGATTGTGTGGAAGAATGACTATCTGAATCTTTGTAGATTTTTGAAAGCTCCAATTCCTCCCCTAGGTTATCCTCGATGTCTATGCACATGCGTACAAATTCTTCTATGGTCCTTTAAGTACACATATGATCTCAATTTGGTACTTAGCAATCCACTAGGAATAAAGCTACTTGTTTGGCTGGTGTGGGTAACTCAGGAATAGGGCATCTCTCTAAGTATTGCCTAAAACTTCTTCCGGCAAGTCTCACAGTCTCTTGAGGTGTCTGCTTGAAGGTATGAATCAGTGAGGAAGTATTATGCCTTATGCCACTCTTAGAGAATTCAGTAATGAATGCCTCCAGAAGTTGGTCTATGTTCCTGAAGTGTCTCTCATTTAGTGGTTGAAACCACATAAGGGTTGTGTTCCTACGGGTTAGGCCAAAGGCATTGTATTGCATGAACACGTCCTCAACTTGTTCAACTCTCAAGACTTGCCTAAATGCAGCCACATGATCGTAGGGGTCTCTAGTGCCATCGAAGTGGTTCTTCATGGACTTAACCAGCTGGGTTGGCCTTAAGGTCCTGGTGTGTTCCCTAGGCCTTGGTAAAGGAAAGTCATCAACATTTCTTAGGTTCCGCGGGGCTCTTGGTCTCTTGGTTTCTTCTCTATCCGTCTCTATTCTCATCCTTTCTCTTCCCAATGGGTTAGCAAAAATTACCTCAAGTCTTTCTCTATTCCTGTCTCTTTGAGCTCCATGAGCTTGGGACGTTCCAGCTCCTGGGTGGCCATAAGAAACATTAGATCTTGGTTGGGGGAAAATAAATTCTCCCTTCTAAGTGTAGGCATGCCTACCATGTTCCGTGACCACAAAGATCCTCTCTGAAGTATTGTCTAAATAGGTCACTTTGCTTGGGCTATCAGGATCTTTGAATTCGTGATTGTTCCTATCTCATTAGGCAGATCAAGCTTATTCCTCCAAAAGGCTTCGTCAGTTTCTCGGTTCAAGAGTAGATCTATGCTCTTATTGTCTTGGGGAATCCACTCTGGTGTGATAATTCTAGTAAGAATAGATTTGCCTCGAGGTGTTTTAGGCTCTCCACCTATGTTTCCTTGCTCTAGGCCACCTATGTCTGTTTCTGGGATCACATTCCCAAATTTGTTTGTTCTATTTGGGTGATTGGTAACTACATATATGGTTCCTTCTTTATCCAAGTAAGCACTATTCTCAAACTTGACTACTAGGTGTTCTAGTCCAATGGGTTGCTCAGGGTTTTTAATTTGGACCACGGATCTTCCTAGGCCATCCTCATAGATGCAAGCACCTAATCCGTTGATCCTAAGGTATTCTAGCTGCGTCTTGTATGGGCCTTCGACCCTTTGTAAGTATGGCACACCTGAACTTCTTGTGGGTCTCTCTATACCATGAGACATCTCGGACTCGCTAGTTTTAGAGCTAGGGTAGTGTGAATAATGGCTCAATTGTTGAGCCCAAGATCTAGCAGTATGATTGACACAAGCCTCTGAAGACCTGAGACTCTGTCTATCTTTTCCTAGGTGTCGTCCTGATCTAAGGTTCATATGCCTAATTGAGTAGCCCCAATTTTCCCAAGTACAACCCCGTTGCTAAGTTGTTTTGTATCAGTTACTTGGTTCCTTTTTTTTGTTGATTATCGTGTTTATGATCTTGTTTGAAATCACGTCGTCAGAAATATTTGAGTGATTTTTCGCACTTTAAGTTGATTGTTCCACATTAAATTCTTTTCCTTTAAAGTTATCGATTGCACAAAGATTATGTTTCTGCGTGAACTTGAGTATTTAGGTAGTCTTCAACTTGATAGATGCCTATCATCACCTTGGCTTACTTCTAACACTACCCGTACTTAGCCTAAGCTAGGAATTGACAAAGGAAGTTGAGAATGATCCAACCTCGAGATGCTTATCCCTTGCTCTTTAGTGCTCAAGAACCTTGTTCTCAAGCTTGGAGAATGCCCTTGCTTTGAATGCCTTTCGAAGTTCTTAGTGAACCTGTAAAAGTACCAAAGTTAGCTCAAGATTTGAACTTAGTTGACCCACAGACCATTTTCATTCACGCAACTCACATACCAATTTTCCTTTTACCTTCATGGAAAACAATCCTGAAGATCCCTCAGTTTTTCTACCCCAAGGTAAGGTCGAATTCAAAATACCCTATCTAATAATCCACGTATTATTTTTACTATAACGAGCTTTCCAACGAGCTTTCCAACAAGCTTTCCAACGAGCTTTCCAACAAGCCTAAGATCACCCCGAATGGATTTCGTCTGAGGAAGTTATGACTGTTCATGGTTCTAGGGTTAAAATAGGGTTCAAATAGGCTATCAGATAAACAAGATTTTCCTCAAATTACTAGTGTAGGGACCTCACAATAATCTAAATGTGTGATTTTTGTGCCCACATTTACTCCCAAAATTGGAATAAAAAACCCTAGAAATTTGGCCGAAGAAGCCTGTCAATCACGATCGATAGGTCTGTCAATCGTGATTGATAGAGGTGTTCGTCGGGGCCTGTTGGTCGCGATCGACATGTCAGTCACGATTGATGGTGTCAATCGCGATCGACAGAGTCGATCGTGGGATCTCTCAATCGCGATTGAGGGTGTCAATCGCGATCGACACTTTTTGCGCGAATTCCGGTGTAATTTCAATCGATCGTGGGTCTATCCATTGCGATGGACAAGTGGGCACGCGAGTTTATGTGTCAATCGGCAAAATTCAATCGATCGCAAAAGACGGTATCAATCATGACTGATAGAGGTGTCGGTTGTGGCTCTCGATCGTGATCAACAATATCAATCGCGACTGATAGAGAACTAATGAATTTTTTAATTTTGATAAGTGATTTGGAATGTGCTCCTTATGTGTGTCAATGTGGTATACTTTGTTTTACCAAAAGCTCAATTTTTTTGTCAATCGCGATCGATAGGGGTCTACGACACAGAGATAGGACCGAGCTTTTCCGTACCTACGCAACCTGCTGGAGACGATGAGACAACCAAATCCTACAAGGAAGCTCAAAAAACATGCAAACGTAGTGCACACAAATCGCTCTCTCGCTCTCTCTCACAAGTGAAATGAGGGAAATGGAAGGGGAAAGGAGATATGATCAAAAAACTGAAATTTTCACGATGATGGAGATGGAGGTGGGATATGGTGAGGATGATGATGGTGAAGTAAGAAAGAGAAAAGTAAGAAAAAGTAAAGAAATTACCTACTACGCCAATGTCACAAATCTACGTTTTACCATCACACGCTCGTCCTCAAAGCTCGATCCCCGAAAATGGCGCCAAAACTTGGTGTAGCTCAGTGATGAGTAGCACCTCCTTTAATGTCAATTCGGGAAGATGTGAGGATGGTATGAAGACCTCGAACAAGTGATGGCACAAGTGGGTGAGTGAGAAGCACACAATCATGCACACACATACACACACACGTGCACACAAGGCAAGAACAAAGAGAGAGACAATGGAGTTCTTTAGATTACTCAAAAGTGCTCTTACAAGTTCAATTCTACAACAAGCTAACCTCAAAAATGAGCTCTCTAGCTCTTTTTATAGTTTTTGACTAGTTTTGGCCCTGTCCACACTTAGTGTCTGGCCTAGTTAAAAATCAGGTTCCTAGGCTAATTTGGAGGCTCAAACGAGATCATAAAATTATGAAAATTGATAGGTAGGTACTGTTGGAGGATAAACACTCCTATGTGCACACAAAAGCAAATGAACCCTCCTAGGATCCTGAAATTTTTCAGACATAGGCTCTGTATTTTCTGAGTTTCTCTGAGTATATGTGTAGCTCAGTGATGAGTAGCACCTCCTTTAATGTCAATCCGGGAAGACGTGAGGGTGGTATGATGACCTTGAGCAAGTGAAGGCACAAGTGCGTGAGTGAGAAGCACACTAACATGCACACAAACACACACACGTGCACACACAGCAAGACAAAGAGTGAGAAGCAATGGAGTTCTTAGATTACTTTCAAAAAGCTCTTACAAGTTCATATCAATTACAAGCTAACCTCAAAAATGAGCTCTCTAGCTCTATTTATAGTTTTTGACTAGGTTTTGGCCGTGTCCAGACCTAGTGTCCCGCCTAGTTAAAAATTAGGTTCTCTACCCTATTTGGAGGTTCAAACGAAGTCTAAAAAATGTGAAAATTGACAGGTAGGTAATTCTAAAGCTCCTCAAGCTCAAGGACTCCTTGGCTTGCACAAAATGGAGCTACAAAATTATGAAATGGTGTTTACAATGATTGTTAGTGATGAGAATCACTGTTGTAAAGATGTTGATTTGGAAAAATTTGAAGGGCCTATCTGCCAGATTTGCGTCAACTGCTCTCTCTACTTAATCCTTCACCTCGCCCTGACTCTCTCCACTGGCTTCCTTGTCTAGTCAGTCCTTGCGTTCCCATACTACTCTCAACACCCCCCCCCCCTCTCTCGCGTCTGTCATCCCTGACAGACCCTTGTTGCTGGGAGTGTTGGATGTAATATTCCACAACCTGAGTGGCAAGTTGATGTTCTTGTATGCGTAGTCCTCTGGCCAAGTCTGTCATCATACAATCCCAATCAATTGGTCCTGGAATGTCCGGGTGTGGCAGACGTAACTGATCTGCATCGATCGCTTGTTCTACTGCGAATAGATGGAGCAAATGTGTGGGTCTAGGAATGAAAATTTCTGAATGATATTCCCAGAATCCTGTAGAGAACATTTCCTCAAATGTCTGCTTGAAGCATGCGGGTAAGTACTTTATTCGTGCATGCCAGGCAAAGATTGTAGTGACGGAGGGAGTCTGGCTCATGTCGTAGACTAAATCCTTGTTACCTTGAGAGAATCCAGGGGCAGAGATATATGGAGCTTGTACCTTCCGAAAGGTTTTGAAGACAATGGTCATGAGCTTGAATATTTTCATACACATTTTCGCTGCTATGTCGGGTACATTATTTAGACATGTAGACCAGTGATGAATTGTTGATATCATGTAGGCTACGGTTGGGGTCCCTCGAGATGGAGCAAAATATGGATAGTTAACCCAAGCCGAGCATTCTTTATTGTTGCGTACCTTGATCGCAAATGCTTGCCATGATCTGCGACGTACCACTGGGCAATAACATGGATTATACTTGATATACAGTGGCATGGTTGCCCAAGTGCTCATCATCTCAGGGTAATCGGTTAGTAGACGTGCACGCCAATTAGGTTGGAAGATCGAGCCAGCACGTGCATTAGTCGGTAAATCCTCTTGCTCAAATTGAGTGGCGAATGTGGGCTCCTTCCCTGTATGTTTTTTAACTTCTGCATTATAATCATGTAGCAAGATAAAATAAGGCATGTATTGCGACTCTGATGTTGTGATTAACCATTGGTGGGATAGGTTCTGAAAGTAAGAAGACCGAAGGACAGTTTCTTCCAGATTTGTGAGAGATTGCATTTGCACGGCAACGCGATCATCATGTGTCTTACCCACTTTCTCGACCCTTTTGACCCAATCTGGAACTTGAATTTCTAAAGTGTCCTGTCCTTCCTTTGTAGTCCGACCACCGGGTGTTGGCATCGGCTCGTAAGGCTCTTCATAGCTGTCATCGACGGGGATTTCCACCACTGTTTCAGGTTCTGGTTCTTCAGTTGGCGAGGGTGGCCTTTCATATGGTAAGAGACGTGCTTGGAGTTCGGTCACCTGTTTCCGGAGGGTCTCTAATTCTTCTGTAGAGGGTTGCAAGATTATTGGCTCCTGTTGAGCTGTGGGGGCACTGGCTATCTGCTTCCTTAGATCCGCACATTCAGTCTCTAACTTTTCATATGACTCCAAGAAATTTGCATGCTCCTCGAGTAAGATGTGAATGTCTTCCGATGGGACTGCTCTATACTTGGTAGGGCTAATGGTTGCTCTTGTAGTTCCTTCCATAGCCGCTTCAAAGTTTTCTTGGTTTTGTTGCTGAAGCCTCTTGTTCTCTTCTAGTGCTGCTGCCATATGCTTCCTTAATAGCCCAAGGTTGCGTCTGAGTGTAGCATTAGATATCATTTGCGCTTGGAGCACTGTTTCTAATTCGTTGACTGCTTGATCATCTACTGTCGATGTCTTTGATTCCAATTCGGAGTGAGCCTGCTGTAAGGTGGTATGCTCGGCTAGGAGCGTTTGGTAATCAGCTTCAAGAGTGTTGACTCTAGCTTGCAGACGCTGAGATTCTGCCTGGAGGGCAGCAGTGCGTTCTTCCAATTGATGGTATTCTTGTTGTAGTTGATGTGCACACTGAAGTAATGTATTGAACGTGCTATTTACATTATGAGATGCAAGGGGAAAAGTTTGAAATGCAGGGGAGGTGGGATTGGGGAGGGAGGTAGTGAATGTTGTGTGTGCCAATGATGTGGTGAGTGGTGAGGTGGGGGGTAGTGGAGGGGAAGAGGGTGGAATTGTGGGGAGAGGTGCTGTGGTGGGTGAAATGTCCATTGGGTCAGATAGAGTGGTGTGTACAGGGGCTACCATGTAGGTGGGTATGGTAGGTGAAGTGAGTGTGGTGTTTGTGTAAATTGATGTCGTTGCGAACATCGGGGAAATGTGCCTCTGAAACATTGGAGAGCAGATGAACTGCTCCACAAAGGACGGGTATTGGGGTGGTGAGGTCAGGTTGAAAGAGGTGTAGAGGCCAGATGGGAAGTGAGGGTCATGGAATGGAGGTACTCGTATTGGGGGATAGGCTGGGAAACACAAGGTGCCTTCTGTGGGTGCCGGGTTTCCAACCACACTTGGAATTATGGGATGGCCAGTTATGGGTTCAGAGGGTAGAAGGGTTGAAGTGTACAAGGGATTGGTGACGAAAGAGAAGAGGGTGTCTTGTGAGGTGGGTTCTCGAAATGTGAATGATGTGAATGAGGATGGGTTATAAGTGAATGTAGAGGTGATGACTGTCGTTTCTTCCATGGTGGGAGGTGGTGGTGGGGGTGGAGAAGGTGGTGATGGGGGATGTTGGGGTGAGATGGGTGATGTCTGAACGAAGGTTTCAGCAGAGAGGTCAATGGTGGTGGTGGGGGTAGCTGTGGTTTCAATGGGTACTTCTTGTTCGGTGACGGGTATCCTGATAGTCTTCCCTGCTCGTGGTAATGTGTCAACTCTGCGTTTGTCATACCTCACGGACTGGCGGAGTGCTGTGTGGACAGCCTCCGGAACTCCTAAAGATTCTGACACTAATTTGAGGGTGTCAATGAAATGTTGATCCACCCCATCATCTGATAGCATTTCTTGCATCAAATCTTGACCTGATACAAGAGAGAGCCGATGCCTTTCTTGTACTGCTTTGATTGTGTCGTATAACCTTTGTAGTTGAGCTGTATATGCAGGTGCACCTACAAGTTCTAGCACTTCTTGTTGCTCATCATGATGCTCTTGATCATAATCCTCCTCATCTTCCTCCTGTTCTCCATCTTCATCATCCTCTTCATCCACTTCAACTGTGGTGACAGGTACTTGGGAGGTTGTTGCCTGCGTTTGCACATTCTCCACTTGTTGTGCCTCTTCTGCCTCCAGCTCTACATCTTGTAATAATTGTTCAAAGTCTTCATTCGTGAGTTCTTCCAAAGGTGCACCACTGGGAAATTCAAGATTGGTTGGGATGGGAGGGAATATCAAGTTAGGACCATCGGTGCTGCGTCTTGGAAGTCAGAGTGTGAATGGTCGGACTCTTCGGGGTGGAGGGGTGACGTCTGGTGTTAGGGTGGCTCCACGTGATTGAGCACAAGGGACTTGGACAGTACCTCCCATCTTCTTAGAAGGGGGTCCAGTGGATGTCCTGCCTCTAAACTGCTCTACACGATTCCACATTAGGGCCCGTTGAATAGGGATGTCATAAGCCAAACACCTATAAATTATTCTCGTCAGAGCACAGCATCCATATAAAACCTCTTTCTGCGGCCATCGTTTGTGAGCTAGGTGTATCTGATCAATTATCCAGTGGGGTAAGTTGATGGTGAGGTTCTGTGTCTCTGCCAGATACAAACTAAACCATATTTTTTGGGCGGCATGGTGAATCTATCTTGGGCAGGGAAAGCAAAGTGTTGCATGCACATGCGAAGGTGTATTGCAATATTACGCATCATGGACACCATGTCCTTGAGTTTGGTGAGGCTTCGATTCTTCATGTAATCAGGCACTAGGGTCTCCTTCTCTCTCGGAATATGCATTCCACGCATATCTAGGGCCTCTCTCACCAAGTTGTTTGATAGCTTGAACCTCTTGAGCTCATTCCCCTTTGTCAGAGATGGAATCACAAATGAGCTTGCACCTTTTGGGTTCTTGTTTGGAGTCAAGGTGTTGATGAGATAGTAGCATCGCATGAAGTCAGGCTTTGGGAGCCGTGCACTGAAATATGCATCCAATCTTGCCTTCTCCCATATCAAACGTAGACCTTCTGCATTTTGTAACTTCTCGAATTCTCTTGTAAAGAAATGGTATTTACCTTGCTTCCCATTGAAGTCCAACTCTGATTCCCATAGGTACGTTCCCTCTCCCAAGGGTCCTACCACTTCACCAAACCAGTGGGAAGCTTTTCTGACGGGCATGGTATGGCCACTAGGAGGGTCCGCAATAGGTATGATTTTGATGGCTTGCAATTCTTATGGTCTTTCATTTGTCTCAGGCAAAACGGGTAAACTATCTAAGTCCACCACTTGCTGGCTCATTTCTGTTTGAGAGCTAGTTCCTGCTGCTTCAGCCATGTTGAAAAATTCGCAACCGATTCTGTGAGAATATATGAATGAATGTTAACATTGCAATGGACACAAAAATGACACTGTGTCCTCGTTACAACATTAACATGAGCTTTTAGTGATAAGTCAGTCAGTTAGTGAGTGCGCGGTGCTCGTGTGTGTAGTTAGGAGTTGGGTAGACCTAGGAGCTAAGTGGAATGATGTAGTGTGAGAGTGACGTAGTTAGTAGGTGGACATGGATTTACAACTGGGGTCCGGGGGTTTATTACAAGTTTTAGGTTGCCAAATGCAATGGATAGGTTTTGATCTTGACTTTGTGGAGACTCTAGATAGTGTGATAGGGTATTTACTTGAAAAATGGGGCTTTTTAGGGACCCATTTACAAGTGATTCTACTTGTGCTCATGGAAGAATACGTGTTCGTGCGTGATGTGTAAGACTGGGCCTCCGATGTTCGCGTGAGTGAAACATGTTGTACAGTGTTTGGCCTTGGTGTAACTATTTGAGCCCGCAAGCAAGCCTTAGGCACCCAGATTTGTCGTGATTGTGGGCTGGCCTTCATTGACTTCTTGGGTACCCAAATAGACTTCACTTTCGCAGAAGAATTTATGAAGGACTTCTTATTAGTGTCGTGTTGTTGATTACTAATAAGAGGTTTTGGCCGTGGTGTTGGCCAGGTCGGAACAGGGTGTTCGCCTTTTTGCCTCCATACTTGTTTCATCCGCTGAAACAATCTTCTTTGCTCCTTTTTTTGGCCTCCAGTATAGGTAGTGTTCTGCTTCTTCTGTATTCGATCTGCCTTTGGTTGCTGCATCCCTCTGGCCTTTGGAAAAGAAGGGAGTTCTGTTGCGTCCCTGACTTCTTGATTGAGATCATCATTCCTCTGCATCACACAGTTTTGGACAAGAACAGCATGGTCATCTTCATGTGCACTCCTGGAAGGACCAAGAGTTTGTGCCTTTCCTAGTTCCTTGAGTGCTTTATTTTCTAATTCAACTGTGATTTGACTATGATTTACCCATACCTGAAGAAGTCCACTTCTTAGGTTTAGGTTGACTGCATGATCATAGATCCAGTCCTGACCCAAGACAAGAGGCTCAGTGAGGTCCTCATCTTGACACACTAGTGCTTTGACTGTCATTGCTTCGTCTTGAATATAGAGGGGAAGTTCCACCTCGCCCATGGAAGGGGTTTCCACACCTCCCAATCCTATGAGATATGCTTCAATAGGATTGACAGTTAAGTTCAACTCTTGACAGTAAGACAATTTAACAACACTAGTGGCTGCACCTGAGTCAATCAAGGCTCTTACATTCCTTGCACCCTTTCCTTGTCCTATATCTAAGGTTATAAAAGGACGTCGATCAATTATCCTATGAGGGATGACACCTGAAACTTCACACATAGCCACATGATATCCTTGATCTGCATATGCATCTGTCCTAGGTTGCTCTCTACCCTGTCTTCTCAACTTCATTCTCCGGATGCGTTCCAATGCTTCTGCTTGAGCTTCTTCTCGAATTCGTTTTTCTTCTTCTTTGCGTTTCTTAGCAATGTTGAGTCGACATAGCATCTCTTCCGTCAGAGGTTCCTGATATAACTTGACTCTGCACCCGCTTATATAGCTAGGAAGAACATCACCTTCGAGGGTCGCGAGTTGAACTGCTCCACTGGTTGAGATCCTATTAATGATCATGGGTCCATAGCCTCTTTTCTCTAGTTTTCTCGCGTGTTGTTTCAAAGTGTAGACTAGTACTAGGTCACCTGCCTTCAACCCTTTATCCTTGACGTGGGCATCAAAGTATGCCTTCTGTCGTTTCTTAGCTGCATATATCCCTGCAGCCGCCCTCAGTCTTGTTTCTCCTAATCGTTCTAGGTCAAAGATCCTAGAGGAGAGTTCATGACCTGTCCATTCATGCTCTTGTGCTACTTTCAATGTAGGTATTAAGAAGTCCAATGGTAGCACTGCATTTTGGCGAAATACCATCTGAAAGGGTGTGGCTTGGAGTACCGTTTTATAGGCAACTCGGTATGCCCAAACAACATGGTGTAGCTGTTTGTCCCAATCAGAGCGTCTATTGTTCACTAATTTTATCAGTACATTGCATAGGATCTTATTGGTGCTCTCAGCCTGGCTATTAGGTTGAGGGTGATAGGGGGCAGACTTTTTATGTACTACCAAGAACTCTTGGAGCAGATTTTCAATAACTTCATTCAAGAAGTGAGTGCCTCTATCACTGACTAGCTCTATAGGTAACTCGTATCTTGTGAATACATTCTCAAACAAGAATTTAGCAGTTGTTTGAGCATCGTTCTTCGTTGTGGCTTTTACCTCTACCCATTTGGTTAGATAGTTTGTGGCAACAATGATATACTTAGCATGGGAACCCTTAGCTGGGGGATTAATAGGACCTACAAAGTCTATTCCCCACTTAGAGAATGCACGTCCACCCATCATAGGTTTCAGTGGCATTTCATCTTTGCGTATAGGAGGCTGAGCTTGCTGACAGACATCACACCTCTTCACATAGGTATGTGCATCCATGTGAAGGGTCGGCCACCAAAGGCCCGCAAATAGTATTGCCTTGAACACCCAATCTGGTCCAAAGTGTCCTCCTGCTACACCTTGGTGAGGAGTTTCTAAGATCTTAAGATATTCACTCTCATGGACACATAGTCTCAGATAACCATCTTTACCACGCTTGTATAGATTATCACCAATGAGTAAGTAATCCTGGGCTTCTTGTTCTAAACTCCTTTTCCTAGCTAGAGTCATGTCTGGAGGGAATGTTTTCGTCCTCAGGAAGGATACTAGTGTTTCACTCCAATCTGGCACTATGGACACTTGATAAAGAGTGGCATGTTCCACAGGTGGTTTAGTACAACAGATTGGGCATTCCTTGCACAACTTTTGGACATCAGCCTCCATAGTAGGCCAATGCACTCCGAGTCTCCTTAGTGTCTGCAGGGTTCGTTGCTTTGAGTAGTGTTGCTCTAATGCACCTACATGTGCTAATTGCAACCATGTAGCGTACTCATCCTCTTCCACACAACAAGCCAAGATCCCTTGATCTGTGTGTTTGTACATACTTCCTGCCATGATGTGATACTTTTGGGCTTTTACTACCTCTCTATCCTGTGTGTTTATTACTGGGTGGTTAGGCCCGTATGTCAATACTGGCACTAATGGTTTAGCCCACTGCGGCACCACTTCCAAATTAAACAAGTAAGCATCAGGAAGGTCATCTGACACTCCTTGTGGGGCTTCTCCAGATGTGAGTCTAGAGAGATGGTCTGCTCTCAAGTGAGTCCTACCTTTCCTTACCACAACCTCAAAGTCGTATTCCATTAGTAAGAGAAACCATCTTACTAATCTACCTGTATTGCATGGCTTGTTCACGAGATATAGCAGTGCCTAATGGTCAGTAAAAAATTTAAACTTATTTGTAAGCAAATAATGTCTAAAACTTTTAACCGCATATACCATGCCTAAGCCTTCTCTCAGTAGTGGTATAATTTCGTTCAGCTACATTCAATTGTCTACTAACATAGGCAATTGCGAGATCCATATTACCTTCACCGGTAGGCTGCGCGAGTACATTCCCAATAGCATAATTGGATGCATCCACATGAACGTGGAATGGCTTGTTCCAATCTGGTGTGGTCAAAATTGGTGCTGAACATAATCGCCATTTAAGCTTATTGAAGGAATTCTCGCATTCATCCGTCCAGTCAAAGTTAGTCAAAAGTCCATACAGAGGGATTGCAATGACAACATACATGTGAATGAACTGGCAGTAGTAACCACAATGCCCCATGAAAGCCTGTACTTCCTTGATGTTCTTTGGCCTAGGTAGCTCCGCTATGGCTCTCACTTTCTCTTCATCAGTGGATATGCCATTCTTTGACACTATGTGTCCTAGAATCTTGCCTATCCTGACAATAAAAACGCACTTTTCTGGGTTCAAGCAGACTTGATATTCCCTACATTTGTCAAAAATTTGTCTAAGTTCAGGAATATGGGTTTGTCTAATGTTGGAATGAGCACAAAGATCATCAACATAGACTTCTAACTTCTTCCTTAGGAACTCTTTAAACACATGGCACATCAGCCTTTGGAAGGTAGCTGGTGCATTAGTAAGCCCGAATGGCATTACCCAAAAGGAAAATATGCCCCACTCCGTGGCAAAAGCCGTCTTATGTTGATCCTCTAGAGCAATGGCTACTTGATTGTAGCCAGAGAATCCATCCAAGAAGCTGTACACTTCCTTGTCTGCTACTCTTTCTAAGAGATGCTCTGTGATAGGAAGCGGATAGTTATCTCGAATTATGGCTGCATTAACCTTCTTCAAGTTAATGCACACACGCAGCTTTCCGTTTTTCTTGGGCACCACTACAATGGGGGATACCCACTCAGTGTGCTCAATTTCATAGATAAATCCAGCTTCAACCAGCCTATCTATCTCTTCTTTGATCTTGGCAGCATAATTATCATTATATGTATATGGCTTTTGCTTAGAGGGTTTGGCATCTGAGGTCATGGGGATAGTGTGTGAGCATATGTCTGGATCAACCCCCTTCAAATCCTTGTAACTCCAAGCGAATACATCTCTGTATTCTCTTAGCAAGGCTATTAGCTCTTGTTCTTCCTCATCTGTCAGGTCATGGCCTAGGTACGTGCATCTCTCTTCTCCTTCTTCTATGGCTACCACAATTTTCTTTGTGGTTTCTTTGTTATCATATGCCTCTCCTGATTGTGCCTCACATTTAGGCATTCTCACCATGACTCTTCTATCGTCTATCTCATACTTCTTAAAATTTTCCGAGACCTCACATAAAGATTCTTCCTCTTCTGGTGTGACTTCTCTCTTCTTCCTTTTCTTTCCTTCTTCCTTAGGGGTTACATGTGTGGCTAGCCTTATATCATTTGTAAGATCTCCGTGCCTCTGGGGTTGAAATTCTACTTCATAGAAGTATTCTTCATCTGATGCAAAAGGTGGATCCATAATGATTGACTCTAGATCGGAGTCACTCGCATCCTCAATTGCATCAGGGCTAGGTTTGCATTCTTCTAACACTGCCTCTCCCATGATTGGCTCTATGGAGAAAACTGAAATGTCATAGCCATCCTCATCACAGTGGGGTGTCCATTGTTCCTCATTGATGGCTACATCCATTGTTGCTAAGATTTCTGCCCAGCCGTGGGGTTCAAATTCTTTGTCAGGAAAGACTACAGGTGCATAGGCTGGGTCTTGAATTGATCTATGTGTTTCTTTTGCACGTATCTCTCTGGCTTCTTCTCTCTTCTCTTCTTCTACTACTACTTTGCACATCCATAAGTGGGTGTCTTCATGCATCCATGAGGATCCTGACCCTATGGAATGCACCGATTCTGTATCATCTTTGGCTCTATGGATGGGATTCCATTGGATAGGAGGGACATCTCTATGAGAGTAATCTTTGAGATTCACTTTGGTCGTGACACCTAAGTGTTGCAAATACAAGGAGCTGGTTCCCCAATCCTGTACCACTTGCAACTGTCGCATAAATGGTCTTCCCAAAATCATCTCATAGGCATGGTTCTTGCTAAAGTCACATATGGCGAAAGTGTGCTCAAACTCAACACCACAAGTAGTGAGAGTTATTCCTTCTAGCAAGCCTAAGGGTCTTTCTATGTGACCATCGGCCATCTGCAATTTCATCCTCGTGGGCCTGAGTGTTGGCTTGCCCCAACGCTTCCATAGGGAAGTGGTAGCAATTGCAACTCCTGCACCTGAGTCGAGAATTGCCTTGGTTGTGTATCCTTGATGTGTAATGGGAAGATAAGTGTTTCCCTCTTCACCCTCACTCATGTCTCCTATCTTCTCCAATGGTATTTCGCACTGTTCTCTAGGATCCTACCTGGGAACGAGGTTTGGCTATTTCTGGTACTTGTTTGGCTACATGTTTCCATAGCTCTAGCCTTACTTTGAGTAGCTCTTCTAAGGTGAGGTTGCACTGCACTTTAGTATTCTTTACTACCTCCGTGTTCCTAGGTATGACTGAGTCCTCATTTCATACCATGACCGTGGGTGCTCTCATACAAGTAGACTTAGCTTCCCATGGGCCTGTGAAGTGGGGTAATTCTTGTAGAGAGTTAGACTCAAAGTCTAATCTTTCCTGAGATTGGGTGCTCTCCTCCTCCTCATAAATGGATGGGATGTCTTGTGGGAATTGGTCATGTGCATCATCCACAAGTTCAATAGGAGGTGGGACTTCACTCTCTTTAGCCCATTTGTCTTCTTGAATCTCGCATAGGAATTCTGGTGTGAACCGATTCATAGAAGATGATGTGCCTGGCTCCGTAGAGTTAGGCACATAGGCTTCAGGCACATAGGCTTCCTAGGCAGGAATGCTTACTCTTTCACTTGCCTTGTCCTTGTGTTGAGAGGCGGGTTCCTTTTCTGATTGTGCAATCAGCTTCTCTATTCTTTCTAACAGTCCATCAAAGTGTAACTGTGTCTTCGCTGAACTAGAGATGTTAAATAGGCGGCTGGCTTCAAACATGGTCTAAGCCAATTCCACCATCTTAGCACAAATTTTGGTTCGTTCTAGCTCTAGTTCTGCTCTAGGGTAACACTTTTCATGATCAGTTACGTTTGGCCCTTCTTGGATTCTGGCCTGATATGCTTTAAGCATCATATTAAGGTCCTCGGGAGTGGGATCTGCTAGGACTGATCCTACTCTAGGGGGTGGTGGAATTAGGTGAGGCGGGTTGGAAGGTGGCAGGTCGGATGGAGTTGGGAATGGAGAAGGTGGGGTAGTGTGAGAGGGAGTTTGAGATGTGAGTTCAGTTATCCTGGCCTTTGTTTCTCTGAGGCTTTCCTCGAGTTCACTCATCTTTTTTGCCCATTGCCTTTTCATTCTTTCACGACTATCTCTCCAAGCTCTAGTCCTCTTCTTGGTTATGCTCTCAGTTTCACTAGCCTCTAGGCTCTTTTCCTGGCCTACGCTTTGGTTTTGTTGCAGGGCTTGGGCTCTAGTGATTACTTGTACTGGTGCAATGGAAGTCACACTCCCTGTGGAGTCTACAACTAACCCAATAATGTTGATAGGAGTGATTTTTGGCATATTATTGGGGTTCTTTGGGCAATCTCGTAAGAGGTGCTCCTTTCCACACTCTTCGCAATAGCCCTAGATCGTCATTGATTGGGGTTGTGTAGGTGGAGGCAAGGGACAATCACGAATGAGATGATCTCCCTGACATCTATAGCATGGTCCTCTAGGGAATGGGGATCTTGCTTGCCTAGGTTGAGGTCTAGGGTTGGGGTTTGCGTACATGACGTTTGTGTAATCTGACTCCCAACTAGGTTCATTTGGCTCTTCACTGTAGTAAGACTCACCATGTTCAGGAGACTGCATGTAGTAGGCCTGTGGGCTATCAATATGCGTCGAATCAAAGCTATGGTCACTAGGGTCACTTTTTGAAATTAATGGTGTTACTGGGACTATAGCTCTATTCAGGTTCTCTTCTACAGCTGCATACTTTACAGGGATCACATTGGATGGAGCTGGAGGTTGTTGAGCTAACACAGGCTGAGGCCTTTGCTAGGCCTGATATTGTGGTTGGTAGGTTTGTTGGGGCCTAGCGTATTGCTGTGGTGGATATTGGTTCTGATATCTTCCCTGTTGGTATGGCTGAGGGTAGGTTTGCCTAACCGCTTGCTTATTGTATGGACAGTCTTGTGCTGTGTGATTTGTGTATCTCCGTTCTATGGTACAGTATTGGCTACTCGGATTTACCTGGGGTTGAGCCGTAATGGGACACACGTTCACCATATGGTCACCACCGCAAGTATAGCACCTCTTTACTGGGGCAAACCTTGGGATTTGTTTGCTAGAGACACCTAGGTTTTGTGCCACTTTCTCAGCGAGTTCCTCAATTGATGTGGATTGCGTGGAAGAGAGACTAGAGGCACTATCTGAATCTTTGTATATTTTGGAAAGCTCTAACTCCTCCCCTAGGTTATCCTCGATGTCAATGCATATGCGTACACGCTCTTCTATGGTCCTAGGGTCCTTCAAGTACACATAAGATCTCAATTTGGTACTTAGCAATCCATCCAAGAATAAAGCCACTTGCTTAGCTGGTGTGGGTAGCTTCGAAACAGGGCATCTTTCTAAGTATTGCCTAAATCTTCTTCCTGCAAGTCTCACGGTTTCTTGAGGGGTTTGCTTGAAGCTGTGAATCAGCGAGGAGGTATTATGTCTTATGCCACTCTTAGAGAATTCAATAATGAAAGCCTCTAGGAGTTGGTCTATACTCCTGAATTGTCTCTCATTCAATGGTTGAAACCACGTAAGGGTTGTGTTCCTAAGGGTTAGACCAAAGGCATTGTACTGCGTGAATAGATCCTCCACTTGTTCAGCCCTCAAGACTTGCCTAAACTCAGCTACATGATCGTATGGATCTACAGTGCCATCGAAGTAGTTCTTCATGGACTTAACTAGCTGAGTCGGTCTCAAAGTCCTTGTGTGCTCTCTGGGTCGTGGTAGAGGGAACTCATCCGCATTTCTTCGGTTCCGTGGGGCTCTATGTCCCTCAAGTTCCACTCTATTTGTTTCCGTTCTCGTTCTTCCTCTTCCCAAGGAGTTGGAAAAGCTTACCTCAGGTCTGTCTCTCTGAACTCCATGAGCATGGGACGTTCCAGCTCCCGGGTGGCCAAAGGACACGTTAGATTTTGGTTGCGGGAAAATAAACTCACCCATCCTAGTGTAAGCATGTCTATCATGTTCTGTAACCAAAAAGATCCTTTCTGAAGCGTGATCTAGATAGGTCACTCTGCTTGGGCTATCTGGATCTTTAAACTCATAGATCATGATTGTTCCTATATCAATTGGCCGATCGGATTTATACCTCCAAAAGGCTTCGTCAGTCTCTCGGTTCAGAAGTAGATCTATGCTCTTGTTGTCCTAGGGAACCCACTCGGGATTGAGGATTCTAGTAAGAACACATTTCCCTCGAGGGGTCCTGGGCTCCCCTCCTACGTTCCCTTGTTCTAGGTCATCTATGTCCGTCTCAGGGATCACATTCTCGAATTCTTCTGTCCTATCTAGGTGACTGGTGACTACGTATATGGTTCCTTCTTTGTCCAAGTATGCTCTGTTTTCAAACTTGACAGCTGGGTGCTCTAGTCCTATGGATTGGTCAGGGTTTTTAATCTGGACCACGGATCTTCCTAGACCGTCCTCATAGATGCTAGCACCTAATCGGTTGGTCCTAAGGTATTCCAGCTGCGTCTTGTACGGGCCTTCTACCCTGTGCAAGTATGGCACTCCTGAACTTCCCGTAGGTCGGTCCATGCCTTGAGACATCTCTGATTCACTGGTCTCAGAGCTAGGGTAGTATGAGTGGTGGCTCAACTACTGGGCCCAAGACCTGGCAGTGTGGTTGACACTAGCCTCTGAAGACCTAAGACTTTGTCTATCTCTCCCTAGATGTCGCCCTAATCTAAGGTTCATAAGCCTAATTGACTAGCCCAAATTTGCCCAAGTACAACCTCGTTGCTGAGTTCTTTTGTATCAGTCACTTGATTCTTTTTAGTGGTTACCTTGTTTATGCTCTTGTCAGAAATCACGTCGTGAGGAATATTTGAGTTAATTTTTGCACTTGAAGTTGATCGTTCCATGTTAAGTTCTTTTCCTTTAGAGTTCTCGACCGTACAAAGATTATGTCGTTAGCTTGGACTTGAGTATTTAGGTCGTCTTCAACTTGATAAATGCCTATCACCACCCTGGCCTACTCCTATCACTAGTCGTTCTTAGCCTAAGCTAGGAATTGACAGAGGGAGTTGAGAGTTTCCAACCTTGAGTTTCTTTCCTTGTGTTGTTGCCCTGGTGTGCCCAGGACGGGTGTTCCCAAGCCTGCACTTACTCTTGCTTATAATGCCCTCAAGTGCCCTTACTGGACCTGTAAAAGTCCCACGGTTAGCTCAAGACTTAGATTCAAATGACACAATAGATCACCTTCATGCATGTAACTCACATAACAAATTATCCTTTGCCTTTATGGAAAACAATCCCAAGGATCCCTCAATTTTCCTACCTCGGGGTATGGCTTCAGGGATCCCCACGAGCTTTCCAACAAAACAAGAATCACAGCAAATGGATTTCGTATGAGAAAGTTATGTCAGTTCAAGCTTCAGGGATTAAAACACGGTTCAAAAAGGCTGACAGATCAACAGGGTTTCCTCAAATTGCTTGTTTATAGCCTCCCTATATGTCCTATAGCCCAATAGTTATGCCCAAAATTAGCCAAATTCCTCAATTTAATAAACCTTAAAAAATTGGCCGAAATTGGTTGTCAAAAGCGATCGAATGGGCTGTCAATCGCGATGGACAGGGCTGTCCGTCGTGGCCTGTCAGTCGCGACGGACACGTGTCAATCGCGATTGATGGGTGTCAATCGCGATGGACAGAGGGTATCAGTCGCGATGGACTACTGTCAATTGTGATGGACAGGGATGTCGGTCGCGATTGATGGGTGTCAATCGCGATGGACTGAAATTTTCGGTGTTTTTCATGAATTTGTGTCAATCGGGGCTCTATATGTCGCGATGGACAAGAATCTTGGCAAAAGGGGGTGTCAATCGCGATCTTTCTGTCGGTCGCGATGGACACGTGTCCTTCGGGGTCTGTCAATCGCGATGGACTGCTGTCAATCGTGATGGACAGGGATGTCGGTCGCGATTGATGGGTGTCAATCGGGATGGACTGAAATTTTTGGTGTTTTCTGTGAATTTGTGTCAATCGGGGCTCTATATGTCGCGATGGACAAGAATCTTGGCGAAAGGGGGTGTCAATCGCGATCTTTCTGTCGGTCGCGATGGACACGTGTCCGTCGGGGTCTGTCAATCGCGATGGACTGGCTGTCCGTCGCGATGGACAGTGTCAATCGCGATTGATGCTATCAATCGCGATGGACTGAAAAAATGCAAATTTTCCAAAAATTTTTGTGGATTTGTGATGTGCAAGGTCTCTAGTCTACTGTGGTGCACTTAATTTTACCAATAGATGAAATTTTCTGTCAATCGCGATGGATAGAAGCTTGCAACACAGAGACAGTTCTGCACATTTCCGTACCTGCGCGACGTGCTGGAGATGATGGGATGGCCAATACCTACAAGAAAACTCAAAAAACATGCAAAAACAGTGCTTACAAGATTGCTCTGTCGCTCTCTCTCACAAGTGAAATGAGGGAGATGAAAGGGGGAAGGAGATATAGTCAAAAAATTGAAATTTTTGCGATGATGGAGATGGAGGTGGAAGATGATGGGGATGATGATGGTGATGATGATGATGAAGTAAGGATGAGAAAAGTAAGGAAAAGTAAAGAAATTACCTACAACGCCAACATCACAACTCTACGTCTTACCATCACACGCTCGTCCTCAAAGCTCGATCCCCGACAACGGCGCCAAAATTTGGTGTAGCTCAGTGATGAGTAGCACCTCCTTTAATGTCAATCCGGGAAGACGTGAGGGTGGTATGATGATCTCGAGCAAGTGAAGGCACAAGTGCGTGAGTGAGAAGCACACTAACATGCACACACACACACGCGCACACACAGCAAGACAAAGAGTGAGAAGCAATGGAGTTCTTAGATTACTTTCAAAAAGCTCTTACAAGTTCATATCAATTACAAGCTAACCTCAAAAATGAGCTCTCTAGCTCTATTTATAGTTTTTGACTAAGTTTTGGCCGTGTCCAAACCTAGTGTCCGGCCTAGTTAAAAATTAGGTTCTCTACCCTATTTGGAGGTTCAAACGAAGTCTAAAAAATGTGAAAATTGACAGGTAGGTACTTCTAAAGCTCCTCAAGCTCAAGGACTCCTTGGCTTGCACAAAATGGAGCTACAAAATTATGAAATGCTATTTACAATGATTGTTAGTGATGAGAATCACTGTTGTAAAGATGTTGATTTGGAAAAATTTGAAGGGCCTATCTGCCAGATTTGCGTCGACTACTCTGTCTACTTAATCCTTCACCTCGCTCTGACTCTCTCCGCTGGCTTCCTTGTCTAGTGAGTCCTTGGGTGCCCATACTGCTCTCAACAATATGCAGAGACTAAAAATAAAATTTTGCAGGCATAAACTAGACTTTAAGAGCTTTCAAATGAGAGTAAAATCACTCCATTTGGATACTGGATGATGCCTCAACCAGCTGCAACAAAACAGACAACTTGATCTCTTCACAGAGTATGAGCTAACTAGACAGACACTGTTCTGGACATTTCTCTGCACATGTGCAGGCACTGAACCTGAGACTTATACCAGACAAAGTAGAACTTATAAGCTTTCCAACAAGACAAAAATCATTGCAAATGGATTCCGGATGAAGGAGAAACAACAATTACAAGACCGGGGGGTCTGCCAAAAACATCTAGATAGATAGAGTGTGTAAAAGTGAAATTTCTGCAAAATATGCAGAGAACAGTTAGTAGGGGGTGTGCTTAAGCAAGGGGGCAGCTTGGGCACGTATTTACACGACTCTAAGTCATAATACAACTCATTAGAGGTTTTAAAGACCACATACTAACCTCTTTAACCAATCAAAAGCATATACATGTCAAAAGTGAGGTCCAATCACATCAAGAGGTGAGCTAAATCTTCTCTAATCAACTTCTTTCCATTATGGGCATAATTGGATGCCTCCAACGCGTGGAAATCAGCCTCCTTTGATTGTGGATGATGTGGAAGGTTCAATTTGGGGCATGTTCCCACACTCTTGAGCTCGAAAAACTTTCAACACTCCCCCTCAAGCTCAATTCTTTTCCTTTGTTGCTTCAACCTATGTCTCTTATGTTGATAGCTTCCTTGAATCCTCCAAGCTTTGTACCTTCAAGAAACTTTGTCATCATGTCTGCAACCTGCATGTTAGTGTTCACATACCTTATATCTAGCTCTTTTGCCATCACCTTTTCTCTAACGAAGTGGTAATGAACCTCTATGTGCTTGCTCCTTGCATGAAACATGGGATTGTTAGCTAGATAGATGCTTGAAATGTTGTCTCCATAAAGAGGAAACTCCTCCACTTCTACTTCCAAGTCCTTAAGTAGCTTCTTAAGCCATAATAGCTCACATGTAGCCAATGCTAAACCTTTGTACTCAGCCTCTGTGGATGAAAGAGCAACAGTGGGTTGCTTCTTAGAGCTCCAAGAGATCACTTTTGTACCTATCATGAAAACATAACCCAATGTACTCCTTCGATCATCCTTGCTGCCTACCCAATCAGCATCACTATATCCTTTGACACTTAGATCAGCATCATATGAGTAAAATGGAACTTGGTTGATGGTGTTCTTGATGTAACGAAGCACCTTTCTTGCCACCATAAGATGATCATGAGTAGGTGCATGCAAAAATTGAGAGAGAACACCTACTACATATGCAAGATCGGGTCTAGTGAATGTAGCATAAATTAATGAACCAATTATGCTTCTATATAGTGTAATATCTTGTATAGCCTCTCCTTGACCTGCAACCAACTTTGTATTGGGCTCCATGGGCTGAGAAAGTGACTTACAACCACTCATACCAAACATGTATAGCACATCCAACAAGTATTTTCTTTGAATCAAGAAGATGCCATTGTGTGCATAGATTACCTCTATTTCCAAGAAGTATTTTAGTGTTCCAAGATCAAATATCTTGAACTCCTTTCCTAGCTTTGATTTGATATCTTTAATACTTGCAATATCACTTCCTGTGATGATCAAATCGTCCACATAGATGCATATGTATACCGTCTTGTCTCCTTGCTTCTTCATGTAAAGTGATGGATCTGCAACACTTTCTTTGTATCCACAACTTGATAAATAATCCACTAACCTCTGATTCCAGGCCCTTGGGGCTTGCTTTAGTACATATAGTGCTTTCCTTAGCTTGCAAACATGATTTGGGTACCTCATACTAGCAAATCCTTGAGGTTGGCTCAGGTAGAATACTTCTTCAAGCTCTCCATTGAGGAAGGCATTCTTCACATCCAACTGATATAAGCTCCATTTCCTTGATGTGGCCACTACACACAAAGTCCTAATTGTTGGCATTTTGGCTACGAGGCTGAAAGTTTCATCATAATCTATCCCGTAGCTTTGGGAGAAGCCTTTCACCACCAACCTTGCTTTGTACCTAGCAATGGAACCATCTGAATTTCTTTTAATTTTGTAAACCCACTTATTACCTATCACCTTCATGCCTTCTTGAGCTGGTACCAAGCTCCAAGTATGGTTCACATCAAGTTCTTTGATCTCTTCCTTCATTGCCTCTTGCCATTCCTTTCAATCCTTAGCTTCTTCATAACTAGTTGGTTCTTTGTCCTTGATTACCTGAGTCATGTATGCATAATGCTTTGCAATGAAATTATCATATGTTAACCTTTGTACTAGATATCTTACTCTTGAAGACCTTCTTTCACTTCCTTTAGGTGTGGTTGCCATCTTCTTTCTTTGTTTGGCCACTCCTGGAGTTTGAAATTCTTCTATCTCTTCATCTTCCAACATGCTCTCGTCCACATAGCTTCCTTCTTCAACTAAAATCTTCTCTTTGCCTTTGACTTTGCTTTCTTCAGAGCTGGTCTCTCTTTCCCTAAGCCTTCCACTCCATGGTGAGGGTTTCCTTGTGTTGCATGAGTTTCTTGGACCACTCAAATCCATGCTTTCTTGAACTCTATCATCATTCTTCAAATCTGTCTCACCTATGTCTTCAACCTGCATTGGACTTGTGCATGCATACCAAGGCTTCAACTCATCAAAGACAACATCCCTACTTACCTTCAGCTCCTTGGTGATGGGATTATAGCATTTATACCCCTTTTGTTCCATAGAATATCCCAAAAAAATACACCTTTCAGATTTGGCATCTAACTTTGACCTCAACTCTTGAGGTACATGTACATAGCATATACAACCAAAGATTCCAAGATGTGAAATGCAAGGTTTTCTTCCACTCCATGCTTCCTCAGGGGTTAGATGATTTATACCTGATGTAGGACATCTATTCATGATGTATGTGGCTGTATATGTAGCCTCTCCCCAATAACAATGCGGCATATTCATTTCGTTGCGCATACACCTTGCTACCTCTGCTATGTGTCTGTTCTTTCTCTCTGCTACCCCATTTTGTTGAGGGGTATACCTGCATGTAAATTGTCTTTTGATGCCATTCACCTGCAAAAATTCAGAAAATTCATGGGAGAAATACTCTCCCCCTCCATCGGATCTCAAAGTTTTGATAAACTTGCCAGATTCCTTCTCCACCTGTGCTTTGAATTTCTTGAAGTAGTGGAACACATCTGATTTGTTTCTAATGCAATACAGCCACACTTTCCTTGAAAAGTCATCAATGAAGGTTACAAAATACCTATTTTGAGCAAGGGATGCTTCTCTTGTTGGACCCCAAACATCCATGTGAATGAGGTCTAAAACATTTGCACTTACATAGGTACTCTTCTTGAAGGGCAACCTTGATTGTTTTCCTTGTTGGGAAGCTACACAAATTTCATGCAACATTTTAGATGTAAAATTTGGTAGGCCTCTTACCAAGCTCCTCCTTTGCATGTCCTTGAGCTTTTGTAGGTTGATGTGACCTATTCGTTTATGCCATAGATCCAAATCTGATATCCTCTTGTCTCCATATGTGACATACATTGAATGGTGTGGCTGATTTATGTCCATTGTGAACATTCTCCCTTGCTTTTTTCCTTTTGCTATGAGCTTGAAACCTGCCCTTGGATCCTCAACAAAACATCCTCTTTCATTGAGCCTAACTTGATAGTCTTTTTCTACCATTTGGCCTACCGAAATCAAGTTTTTGGTAATAGTAGGGACATGTAATACCTCTAATAAGCACTTTGCTCTTTGATTTCCTTCCAAACTGATATCTCCCACATGTTGAATGATATGCTCTGAGTTATCACCTGTTTCCACATGCCCTTGATGCTTTGGGACCTACAAATTACTAAAAAAATCCTTTCGACATGACATATGATTGCTACATCCACTGTCTACATACCATACATCTTCACTAGCCTGAGTTGTATCTTCACCATACCTCATGGCAAGTAAATAATCATTCCCTTGGCTGGATGATGTGTTTGCATAATTACCTTGCCCTCTATAATTGTTGTTGTTGATTTGATTCCCTTGTCTTTGAGCTCTATGATAGCATTCATTTGCAAAATGACCGGGCTTACCGCATACAAAGCATCCATTTGAAGTGGCTTGTCCTCTTCCACCAAATCTTCCACCTCTTCCTCTATTTGTGGCTCTTCCACCTCTTTGACCTGCATTTTCTTGTTTTCCTTGACCTCCTTGGTTGCTTTGATATCTTCCTCTTCCTCTTGTAGCACCTCGGTTGTGTCTTCCTCTTCCTCTACCTGCATACAACAATTGCCCTTGGCTATCCTTGGCATTATGACCACCAAGGTTCATCTCCTCTGTCACCATGAGAGTGATTAGTTGATCAAAATCAGGAAGAGAGTCCCTTTAGGGTGTGGGCGACAAGATCGTCATCATCTAGGGCACAACCGATTGACCCTAGTGCATCTGCAACCTCTTTAACCTTTAATATGTAATCATTAGCACCTTGAGAGGGGCTTTTCCTAAGATTATTTAGCTCATTCTTGAGCTGAATTTTTCTAGCTTTGTGGAGGTTGAATACAATCTCTCCAAGCACTCCCACACCTTCTTCGATGTATCCAAATCTTGAATATGCCCTACCATAGAGTTGCTAATATGCTGAGATAAAATGAAAATGACCCTTTTGTCCCTTTCATCCCACTCTCTTCCTGCTCTTCTCTGGTCATTGGTTGGATTTACCTCATCTATGTAGGGTTTTGGCTCTCCACCACTCACAAGTCCCCACAAACCTTTCCCCATAAAAAATTGCTTATTCTAAATCGCCACGGTTGGTAGTTTCCTTTTTTGAGCTTCTCAATCTGAGCATTGAGATCAGCCATGGTGCCTCCTAACTCTTTTGAACCTCCCCCTTGATGCAATGAAGTTGAAAAGGATGTCTTTTACCTCAAAAAATAGAGCTACTCCTCTTGATGAAGCTTCATCTTTGATTTGATGATGTATTTGCTTCCCCTTGTTGTTGACGTGCCCGTTCTTTGCTTCCTTCCTTCAAACTTTGATGAAGTCTTTACTTCACTTCAGTAGCTCCTTCTTCTATCTTTGATACTCCACTTATGGCTCTGATACCACTGTTGGAGGATAAACACTCCTATGTGCACAACAAAAGCAAATGAACCCTCCTAGGATCCTGAAATTTTTCAGACATAGGCTCTGTATTTTCTGCGTTTCGCTGAGTATATGCAGAGACTGAAAATGAAATTTTTCAGGCATAAACTAGACTTTAAGAGCTTTCAAATGAGAGTAAAATCACTCCATTTGGATACTAGATGATGCCTCAACCAGCTACAACAAAACAGACAATGTGATCTCTTCACAGAGTATGAGCTAACTAGATAGACATTGTTCTAGACATTTCTCTGCACATGTGCAGGCACTGAACCTGAGACTTATACCAGACAAAGTAGAACTTATAAGCTTTCCAACAAGACAAAAATCATTGCAAATGGATTCCGGATGAAGGAGAAACAACAATTACAAGACCGGGGGGTCTGCCAAAAACATCTAGATAGATAGAGTGTGTAAAAGTGAAATTTCTGCAAAATATGCAGAGAACAGCTAGTAGGGGGTGTGCTTAAGCAAGGAGGAAGCTTGGGCACGTATTTCCACGACTCTAAGTCATAATACAACTCATTAGAGGTTTTAAAGACCACATACTAACCTCTTTAACCAATCAAAAGCATATACATGTCAAAAGTGAGGTCCAATCACATCAAGAGGTGAGCTAAATCTTCTCTAATCAGCCTCCTTTGATTGTGGATGATGTGGAGGGTTCAATTTGGGGCATGTTCCCACACTCTTGAGCTTGAAAAACTTTCAACAGGTACTTCTAATGCTCCTCACGCTCACGGACTACTTGGCTTGCACAAAATGGAGCTACAAAAAGGTGGAATGGTATTTACAATGGTGTGGAGTGACTAGAATCACTATTTGGGAAATATTTGGAAAACTTTAAGCGCGTATTTGCCAAATTTGCATTGACTACTTTGTCTACTTGGCCCTTCACGTTGACTCCCTTGTCTTGTAAGTCCTTGACCACCCTGACCACTGCCAATATATACTCATGTGAAGTGCTTGGAGGTAGGGGTTCCATAGTAGAGGGAAATGTACAAGCATCGTCATGCATGAGTAGTTGATCTCTCGAGGCTATACACTTGGCTTTGATAGGTTGTTCTTCTAACACACTGAATACTTCACGATGTCCTATCTTGGCTGATATGTAGCTCAAGACTAATTGGATAGTTACCTCATGTTCATATATCCAATCGTGGCCTAACACAAGTTCTTTCAATAAATCTTGATCATGACATACTAAAAGTTGTTGTTGTATCAAATTAATTCCTAGGTGAATGATAAGGTAATCTCACCTATGCATTCAGTAACCTTTCCCCCTATTCCAATCAAATGTGCTTTGGTTGGATGTAATTGTGCTTTGAGCTGATGAGTGAGAGAGGATCGGATGCAGCTGGCAGCTGCTCCTGTATCGATGAGAACATCCACCAAGTGGTATTCCTCTATACCCACTCATAAGTTCAAATAAGGTTGCCTCACGTGATTAACTGGGTTTGCTGAGGCCCTAAAATTAGCCATTGGGATGGGCTCCTCTCCTAGCCGATACCTTTCATCCCTCTCTCATCCATTCCTTTTGTTTCCTTATTCATTCTAAGGCTTCCTGTCTTGCTTCCTCGCGTATTTTTTCATCCTATTCTTGTCTATTTCTTACTGTTAGAAGTCGTGACATTATTTCCTCTTTCAATGGCTCTAAATACTTTTTTACTCGACAGCCACTTATATAGTTTGGTAGTACCTCTCCATCTAGGGTTGCTAAGCTGATGGCTCCGCTAGTTGATATACGATTGATCACTAAGGGGCCATATCCTCTTTTTTGTAGCTTCTTTGCATGCTGCTTTAAAGTATATACCAGGACCAAATCTCCTTCCTTCAAATTTTTATCCTTAATATGAAGCATCAAAATATGCCTTTTGTCGCCTTTTTGCAGCATAATTACCTGCCACTACTTGTAACCTTGTTTCATGTAACTTCTCGATTTGTTCCAATTGATGGGATAACTCATGTCTAGTCCATTCGTAGTTCGAGGCTACTCTAAGAGTTGGAACTAGGAAATCAATTGGCAAAATTGCATTTTGGCTGTACACTAGATTAAACAGAGTAGTTCCTATAACTGTTTTGTATGCTACTCGAAATGCCCATAAAGCGTGATGTAATTGCTTGTCCCAATCTGATCTTCCATTGTTGACAATCTTTGTGAGAACTAAACACAAGATCTTGTTTGAACTTTCTACCTGTCCATTGGCTTGGGGGTGATAGGGAGCTGATTTCTTGTGAATTACTACGAATTCATTCATTAAGGCCTCTATTACTTCATGAAGAAGTGTGTGCCTCTATCACTCATGATTCCTATTGGAAATCCGAATCTAGTGAATATGTTTTTGAACAAGAACTTGGCCGTGGTCCTTGCATCATTCTTCTTAGTTGCCTTGGCTTCTACCCATTTAGTCAAGTAATCCATAGTTACAATTATGTACTCAGCATGAGAACCTTTTGCTGGTGGGCTAATAGGTCCTACAAAATCTATTCCCCATTTGGTAAATGCTCTAGCACTTATCATAGGTCCTAATGGCATTTCATCTCTTCTAATTGGATACTTTGTTCATTGACACATATCGCATCTTTGGACATAAGTGGCTGCATCTTGATATAGAGTTGGCCACCACATTCCAGCAAAGAGAATCATTTTTGCAATTTTATCTGTATAAAAATGTCCTCCAGCGGCTCTCGTATGAGTCATCTCTAAAACCAAAACATACTTGTCTTCATGAATGCACATTCTTAAATGATTGTCCCTTCCTCTCTTGAAAAGTTGGTTGCCTATGAGTGCATAATCTTTGCTTTGCTCCTCGAGGGCATGTTTCCTTTTCAAATTATCTCCTTTAGGGTACTCCTGAGTTTTCAAGAATTTTACCAGAGGCATACTCCACCTGGGTGCAACTGTAGAGCAACATAGAGTAGAGTTCTCTTTAGGCGTTCTTTCTTGACAAGTGCGACATGTAGATACGCACTTATGTGTATCCTTCTGCATGGTTGGCCAATATATGCCTGATCTCTTCATTGTTTGACATGTTCCATTCACACTTCTATGAGTTTTCCATCGATTCACATGTGCTTTTTGAATCCACATCTCTTGCTCCTCTTCTTCCACACATCTTATAAGTAACCCACTTGGATCTTGGTGGTATAAGCTTCCATCTATGATGTGGAGATTTTTAGTCTTCCATAGCTCCTGGCTTTTGTTTTCAGTGATCCTATGTTGAGGTCCATGCATGAGGATGGGAATCAATTTTTCCGCTCATTGTGGACATACTTCAAGGTTGAAAAGATACGTATCCGATGAATCATCTATCACTCCTGTGCCAGGTTCTCCATGTGTCATTCTTGACAGGTGATCTGCACGGATGTGTGTATTACCTTTCTTGACTACTACTTCAAAATCAAATTCCATGAACAATAGAAACCATCACACTAGTCGTCTAGTATTGCAAGGCTTATTGACTAGGTACAATAGAGCTTGATGATCGATGAAGAATTTGAATTTGTTTGCCAATAAGCAGTGTTGAAATTTCTTTACCGCATATACCATTCATAAGCCTTCTCGCTCCGTAGTTGTATAGTTACGCTCTACTTGGTTTAATTGTCTACTAGCATAGGCTATAGGGTGATCTAGCTTTCCTATATCTACTGGCTGTGCTAAGATGCATCCAATGGAAAACTTGGAGGCATCTACATGAATATGAAATGGCCTATTCCAATCAAGTACTCTTAGGATTGGTGCTGAACTCAAGCGACTCTTCAATTCATTGAAAGCCTTTTCACATTCTTCCGTCCAGATAAATTGAGTCAGTAATCCATAAAGGGGCCTCGCAATTATGGCATACATTTGAATGTCTATGATAGTATCCACAATGTTGCATAAATGCTTGCACTTCCTTAGCGATCTTTGGTCTTGGCAAATCCAGAATCATTTTGATTTTGTCTTCATTAGTGGAAAATCCATTCTTAGAAACAATGCGTCCTAATATTTTCCCTTGTCAAACCATGAAGACACATTTTTCCAGATTAAGGTATACTCTATATTGTCAACACTTGGCAAATATTTTTCTTCGTTCTGGGATATGTTCTGATCATATAGCTGAATAGGTACATAAATCATTCACGTATACCTCCATAATTTTTCTCAAGAACTCCTTGAACACATGGCACATCAATCTTTGGAAAGTGGCTGGGGCATTAGTTAGACCAAAAGGCATAACCCTAAATGCATAAACTCCCCATTCAGTTGCAAAGGCTATCTTATGTTGGTCTTCAAGAGCAATGGCTACCTAATTATACCCTGAAAAGCCATCAAGGAAACTATAGGCTTCCTTACCTGCAACCCTTTCCAAGAGATGATCCGTGATGGGTAATGGGTAACTATCCCGTATGGTGGCAGTGTTCACTTTTTTCAGGTTAATGCATGCCATTAATTTGCCATTCTTTTTCGGCACTACCACTAAAGGTGACACCCATTCCGTGTGTTCAATTTCATAAATGAAGCCCACATCCAATAACTTATCTATCTCTTCCTTAATCTTTGCCAAATAAACATCGTTATAAGTGTATGGCCTTTGTTTGGAGGGCTTGGCGTCTATCATCATAGGAATTCTATGGGCACAAATAGAAGGATCTACACCTTTCAAATCATTGTATGCCCATGCAAATGTGAAGAGATGGATAGGTATGTGCTTGAAGATGAAGAGGTGTTGCAAAATCCTTGATCTACACCAACCAAATGAAATCGAGGAGTATATGGTGGGCCCTTTTAGCTAGCCAATGGATGTATTAGACACCCTATGTACCTTGGAAGGTCACTCTCAAAAAGATAGATCAAACAGATAAGTTGGAGTTAGCTAAGAGGTGAAGAACTTGCTATTTTGGTTCATAAAACCTATCTAGTGTTTTGCATAATTCTCTAAGCATAGCAGCAATCAGCTTAATTCCTCTTGGGGAAGTTTATTTAACTTGAAGATCTAACTTTCAAGAGTAATCTCATAAAAAATAATGAACCATACACTGAGAATGATGTTTAATAAGTGATGGCATCATCCTGATTTTCACGGGCTGCTATAGTAATGAGACCAGTGAGCAGAAAAATGCACATAACTCTAGATGTAAGAATCCAATGATCATGAAACTTTGTATGCATATACTAGACAGTATTTTGAATCCAAAAAAATTAAAACCATTGAATGTGGGTAATTACACACTGAGAAACAACTCTGACAAGATGACTACAAAAGCTTCAAAAGATGAGTACAACAGATACGGTTGACTTCAACTAAACATAACTGAAGATTAAAACACAAAAATCAAATGAAAATTGGTGAGCACATTGTAGACTTATAGAGCTAGCTTTACCAAGTTAAATCACTAAAAATGATGCACGAAGCTTAGAGAAACCATCTCTGCAATCTGACTGAGAAAACTGAGAGATATGGCAGTGAGTAGTACACTTCACAAGAACATGGAAATATGAACTCAAATGATCCTAAAAATGAAAGTATATTGATTGTACAATACAATGGACTTACTGATACATATGTGTGCCTGGGAATCACACCTTGATATGGCATAAAGCTCAGCTCTTGGAGGTCTTCACATAACCACGACTAAGACTACCATGTATTTATAGTTGATCTTGGGAGGCTAACTTCCTTCAATCACTCTCCAATCAATTAGTGATTGATTTGATTCTCTATCTACCACAAGTCACAAATTCGTGGCTCCTCTTTTGGTTTTGATCAAGTGGACTCAACCACTTAAGTCTCTTTCACTTTTACATTAAGTAAAGTCTTCAAACGTTACAAGAGGTAGTGCACAAGTGAACTTTACATTGTCTTCATTTTAAGGCTTCTTCTATGACTTTGTGGGACTCAAGACAATACTTAGGCTTCTCATAGACGTGCTCCAATAGCTCCCCCTCAAGCCAAGTATGCTTGAGGTCTTCAATCTTCCAAGATTACTTGCAAACCAATCATGGCTTTGAACTTGTAGAGCTTTGTACCATCCAATGCTTTGGTTAGAATATCTGCACAATGTTGATGTGTGGACACATATGATATTTGAATCTCTTTGCTTAGAAACTTCTCTCGTACATAGTGATAATGAACTTCAATATGTTTAGTCCTTGCATGAACAATAGGATTAGCAGCTAAGTGAATAGAACTCATATTGTCACCAAAAATAGTTGGAATTCCAAACTCCAATCCAAGATGTTTGAATAATGTCTTCATCCACATAGCTTCCTGAGTAGCTATGGCAAGACCTCTGTATTCAGCTTCAGTAGAAGAGAGAGCAACTGTGGGTTGCTTCTTGGATGACCATGAAATAAGCTTTGAACTTGCAAAGTTAAGATAAGCTGAACTTCTCCTTCTATCTTCTTTGAAGCCAGCCCAATCTGCATCAGAAAATAGCTTCAACCCTAAATCAGATACATAAGGATAATAAAGTCGTTCATTTATGGTTCCTTTGAGATATTTGAGTATCCTTTTAGCAGCATCCATGTGTGGTTTCCTTGGTGTGCGCATGAATTGACTTAGCACACTCACACTGTAACATATATCTACTCTTGTCAATGTGGCATAATTGAGACTACCCACTAAACTTTGATATGATGTGATGTCCTCTACGAGATCACCTTCACGTGAGCTCAATTTGTGATTGACCTCCATTGGAGTACCTGCAATCTTACAAGCTTGCATCTTGAATTTTTCCAACATGTCCTTAGTGTAATTTCTTTGAGTGAGAAACAAACCATGATTTTTGTAGACAACTTCCAAGCCTAGGAAGTAGGTAAGTGAACCCAAATCACTTATCTTGAACTCTTCTCTCATCTGATCTTTGATCTTCTTCATACCATCTGCATCATTTCCTGTCAATATAATATCATCTACATATACACATAGGTAGATGATCTCAAAATTACTCTTTTTAATAAAGAGTGAAGGATGTGCATTGCTTGGTTGAAAGTCTTTGTCCTGCAAGAATGAAACAAGCCTGAAATTCCAAGCTCTTGGAGCTTGCTTGAGACCGTACAATGCTTTGTTAAGTTTACACATATAATGAGGATAAACTTGATTCTCAAAACCAGGTGGTTGTGCCATATATACCTCTTCTATTATCCAACCATTCAAGAATGCATTCTTTACATCTAGTTGAACTATCTTCCAATTCTTGGAAGAGGCAATACTAAGCAAAACCCTAATAGTAGGCAGCTTTGCCATAGGAGAGAAGGTCTCCTCATAATCAATTCCTTGAGTTTGTGCAAAGCCTTTTGCTACAAGCCTTGCCTTATACCTGTTAATGGAACCATTAGAATTCTTCTTGAGTTTATAGACCCATCTTGAGCCTATTACCTTCATGGATGAAGTCTTGGGCACCAAATCCCAAGTGTTGTTTTCCTCAAGTGCTTCAATATCTTCCTTCATTGCATGCTTCCATTCTTATTTTGCTTTGGCCTCTTCAAATGATGTTGGCTCCTCTTGGTTTATATCTTGTGCTATGTAGATAGAATTTTTAGTTACTAATGAGGTGTCAAATCCATACCTTTCTGGTTTTTTCTAGATCTTCTTAGGCCATGATGTGATGATTCTGCCTCATGTCCAAGTTCCTGCAATTTTGCTTTACCTTTAGACTTCCATGCTTTGATCTTTTCCATCTGAGATTCTTTATCATCCTCTGAGGTGCCTTGTTCTTCAATCTTTAGTAGTTCTCTACCAAGCTTTGGAAAATCTTCTTCAAGATCATATGGTGAATTGACCTTCCTGCATGAATCTTCATACCATGAATTGTTTTCAAAGAATCCTTTGTTGGTAGGGTTGTATAACCTGTAGCCCTTTTGATTGTTGTCATATCCAATAAATACACACCTTTCTGCCTTTGGATCCATCTTGCCTCTAACATGTGAAGGAACATGAGCAAAAGCAATACATCCAAAAATTTTACAATGATCTAAGCTTGGTCTTCTTCCATTCCAAGCCTCATATGGATTCATCCCATCAAGGGATTTTGAAGGCAACCTGTTAATCAAGTAAGTGGCTGTAGATATAGCCTCAGCCCATAGATAATTAGGCAAATGCTTTTCATTTAACATGGACCTTACAACTTCAACAATTGTCCTATTCCTCCTTTCTGCCACTCCATTTTGCTCGGAAGGGTACCTTGTAGTTACCTCTCTTTTGATTCCTCTTTCTTGAATAAAAGAATCAAACTCATGGGAGAAGTATTCTCCCCCTCCATCTGACCTTAGCCTTTCTAGTGATTTACCTGTTTGATTCTCCATAGGAGCCAAATATCTTTTGAAACATGAAAAAACTTCATCTTCGTGTTTCATAAAGAATCGGATAGTCCATCTGCTATAATCATCAATAAAGGAGACATAATACCTTGATCGAGATATTGAAGCTTCCTTGCTAGGTCCCCATACATCTGTATGAACCAACTCCAAGAGATCTCCATGCATATAACCTTTCTTCATGAATGGTAACCTGTGAGACTTTTCAAATTGACATGCACTACACTTATAAATCATATGTTGTTTTGAGAAATTAGGGAGTCCAAGTACACTTTGGTCCCTACAAATTTGCTTTAATGACGTTTCACCAATATGTGCTAACCTTTTATGCCACACTTCCAATTCTGTGAGTGTCTGACTACCATAATTAACGAGAGCAATTTTTCTAGTGTCTTGTAATTCAAATGCTAACAATCTACCTGTCTTTTCACCTTTTGCAATTCTTCTAAATCCTTGGCTTGGAGCTTCAACAAATGCTCCTGCTTTTGTGAACCTGACTTGCAACCCTTTCTCTACTATCTGCCCAACACTTATCAAATTCTTTGTAATGGTAGGGACATAGAGTACCTTACTAAGTAGATTGATGTTTCCATCACGTGCTTTGACATTGCCTATTTTCTCCACAGGATGTGTTGTGTCATCTCCTGTTTGTACCTCATGCCTATTCCTTGGATCTTCTAAATCTGGTAGGAGTGCCACATTTCCTGCCACATGATTTGAACAACCTGAATCTATGTAGAAAACATGATCATCAGATTCACCTTGTGGCATAGCCATGTTCATGATCAATAATGAATCCTCTTTGTTTGAGTCTTCTGTGTAGTTATTGAAGTCTCTCCTTCTTTGTATCCTCCTTGATAGTTTGAATGATTGTAGTTGTTTTAGTTGCCATGATAGTTGTTAAACCTTCCTCTTGAGTAGCCATAACTTCCTCTATTGTATCCTCTTCCTCTTTGATTCCTAGAATTCCCAAAGCATTTTTCAGTTGTATGATTAGTTAATCCACAAATAGAACATGGGTTGGAGTCTTGGGATCTCGCCCTGCCTTGTCTACCTCCTCTTCCTCTACCTCTGCCATGTCGTATCTGCTTGAAGATGAAGAGGTATTGCAAAATCCTTGATCTACACCAGCCAAATGAACTCCAGGAGTATATGGTGGGCCCTTTTAGCTTGCCAATGGATGTATTAGACACCCTATGTACCTTGGAAGATCACTCTCAAAAAGATAGATCAAAACTGATAAGTTGGAGTTAGCTTAGAGGTGAAGAACTTGTTATTTTGGTTCATATACATGTCCAGTGTTTTGCATAATTCTCTAAGCACAGTAGCAATTAGCTTAATTCCTCTTGGGGAATCTAGTTAACTTAAAGAGCTAACTTTCAAGAGTAATATCATAAAACATGATGAACTATACACTGAGAATGATGTTTAACAAGTGATGACATCATCCTGATTTTCACGGGCTGCTACAGTAATGAGACTAGTGAGCAGAAAAATGAACATAACTCTAGATAAGAATCCAATGATTATGAAAATGTGTTTGCTTATAGTAAACAGTATGCTAAATCCAGAAACCTTTAAATCTTTGAATTTGGGTAAGTACACACTGAAAAACAGCTCTGACAAGATGCGTAAAAAAGTCGGGTACCTGACAGAGAAGTGAAAATGAACAGACAGGGCTGACTTCAACTGAACATAACTGAAGATTGAAACATCCAAATGGAATGAAAATTGGTGAGGATATAGTAGACTTATAGATCTAGCCGTATCAAGTTAATTCACTGAAAATGATGCACCAAGCTCAGAGAAATCATCTTTGCAATCTGACTGAGAAAACTGAGAGATATGGCAGTGAGTAGTACACTTCACAAGAACATGGAAATATGAACTCAAAAGCTCAGCTCTTGGCAGTCTTCACATAACCACGACTAAGACTACCATGTATTTATAGTTGATCTTGGGAGGCTAACTTCCCTCAATCACTCTCCAATCAATTAGTGATTGATTTGATTCTCTATCTACCACAAATCATGAATTCATGGCTCCTCTTTCCCTTTTTGATCAAGTGGACTCAACCACTTAAGATTCTTTCACTTTTACATTAAGTAAAGTCTTCAAAAGTTACAAGAGGTAGTTCACAAGTGAACTTTACATTGTCTTCATTTTAAGGCTTCTTCTATGACTTTGTGGGACTCAAGACAATACTTAGGCTTGTCATAGACTTGCTCCAACAGCAAATAGATCACTATATTCTCTGATGAGTTGTATTAACTCCTATTCTTCCTCAAATGAGACATCTTGTCCTATAAAAGTGCATCTCTCTTCTCCTTCCTCCAGATCTACTATTATTTTCTTGGCCTGTTCTTTATTGTTGTAAGCCATCCCCGGTTGCGCTTCCCATTTTGGCATCTGAATAGCAATCTTCCTCTCCTCCACTTCATATTTCTTGAAGTGCTCAAGTACCTCAAATTGGTCTTGAGGTCTATTTTCTTCTTCTACATTTTGTTTGTCTGGTTCATTTTCTTCCCTTTTGGTCATTCCTTGATTTGACTCATTAGTCAAAATGCTTACTCTTCATTCTCATTTTCTTCCTCAATAGGTTCCCGTTCCATTTTGATGCTCTTATAATCTTCCTTCCATTCTTTTTCAATTACCTCTCCTTCATCTACTTCTTGGAGGACAACCATGTAGAAGCTTACATCGTATCCTTCTTCATCTATGCATTCATTCATAGTCATTACTTCTTCATTTACGCATACGTCAAGAGTCGATAAAATCTCCATCCAAGCACGGGGTTCAAATTCTTTGTCTAAAAATATTTGAGGCATGTAAGCAGGATCTTCTATAGGTCTCGATACTTCCTTGTCTTAGCTACCAACCCGGTCTCCTTTCTTCTTCCCTTTTAGCTGCCTAGCACATCCATAGGTGAGTATCTTCGTTCATCCATGTTTGGCTACTCAAACGTATACTATGAATTGATAGATTTTTGTTCTCCTTATGTATCAGATTCCAATGCAAAGGAGGGACATCTTGATACGCATAAGTATGGATGTTTATTCTAGTTGTGATTCCCCCATGCGACAAGTATACTACGTCTTTTCCCTAGTCTTGCACTACCTTAAGCTATCTCATGAAAGGTCTTCCAAGTATCATCTCATAATTGCTTGCCTTTTCAAATTAATATATTGCTAAAGCGTGCTCAAATTCGACTCCGCAAGTGGTAAATACTGCTTTTTCTAATTATCCTAAGGGTCATTCTCTGTGCCTGTCAGCCATTTGAATCTTCATTCTAATAGGTTGTAAAGCTGTGATAGGGAGGCATGTGTTTCCTTCATCTCCCTCACTGAAATCTCCAACCTTATTGACTGGGATTTTAACTGTGGCTACTTCATCTTGCATCTCGCTTTTGTGTGAATTTGTCTCTAATTGGTTGGTGAGCTTCTCTTTCAACTATGGCTTCACTTTCAGGAGTTCTTCCAAAGTGAGAGTACAAGGTATTTTTACTTTTTTAAGATGTATTATGTCTGAGGTTTGAACTGATGGGTTCTGCTCCTTTCTCCTCATTGAGGGAACACGATATAATTCAGAGTTACATTCATATTCTCCCATGTAGTTTGGCAATGCCTTCACACTGTCTTCGTCATCTTTGCTATCGTTAAGTTGCAATAATCCTTCTGAGTTTAACCCATGCATTGGCACTTCAAGATGGCCTTCTGCTTCTACCTCCTCAAAAGGAGGTTCAATTCCTTCTGTTTTCTTCCATCTATCTTCTTGGACTCTTGCCCACAAGTCTCTAGGCCAGTCCGCATCTACTTCACGGATAATGGATCTTTCTTTTTCATTTTCACAGTAATTTTCACCATGGTTCTCATTTTTCTTCCCTTCCCTAGAATCACTAGGTGTTACACATTCCTGAAATTCTTTTTCGAGAATTCTTGTGTTGGATAGTGGCTGAACAGGTTTTTCTAAGGTTTGCTAAGCCACTTCAATTAACTTCTTACATATCTCCAATCTTTCTTTCTCTAAGTCACCTCTTGGGTATTCCTTTCATGTTGTTCAATGGTTGGTCCTGCTTTTATTCGTGCTTGATATGCCTCAATCCACATGGCTAAATCTTTTGGCATTGGATCGGCTAGAAGTGATCCTCCCTCTTGTTTTTTATGCTTTTTTGTCTTAGGGTTTCCTTCAAGTTCTTGTTTTTCTTCTTGTCTTTGTTTATTATTCTCGTTGTCCAACTTTTGTTGCAGTTTCTCCTCTTTCATCTTTTCTCTACGATTCTTCCATCTTTGGGTTTGTTTACTTTTAGCACTTTTCTTAGACTCTTCAAAATCTGTAATTACTTGAGGTGTGGGTATGTTCAGTTCTTTGTGGGAGTAATCATTTTCTTTGGGTTTATCTGGGGTCTCTCTAGCTTTTTCCCTTGTTATTGCTTTCAGTGGCACCATGTACTCCTTATTGCTCCCTGATGATTCTATCACTTCTATCACATTGATCTGCATATTGAAATTGACTTTATTGGGATTCTTGGGGAAATCTCTAAAAATATGCTCTTTACCACAATCACTGCAGTAACCCTCCCCAACTCTCTGAGGTGGTGGTGGGTTAGGTAATGTGCATTCTCTGATAAAGTGATCACCTCCACATCTATAACATGGTCCTCTAGGGGCAGGTGGTCTACTCATTGGCCGTGGGGGTATGGGTGCTCTAGGAGCTGTGTACATCAATGACACATAATCCTGATCATATCCATAAGAACTATCAGATCCTTCGGAACCATATGTATATGGTTCCTAAGATTGTCCATACTCAGCTATAGTGCTCTCATAAGTGGAATAATTTCCTTGACTAGGGTCATAAGATGGGTCATATGCCTCAGTACTAGCCAATGGGTTGGCTGGTACTATGGCTATTTCAGGACTCTCTTCAAGTTGGGCAATTTTCACTGGGACAACATTATGAGGGTGTGGTGGTTGTTGTCCTAGCACTTCTTGAGGTTGATTATATCCTTGATATGCATACGGTCGTGGTGCAGGTGCTTAGTGCTGGTATGGGTATCTATAGGCTTCTCCTCCTTGATCTCTTGAGGGGTATCCATAAGGCCTAAAGGGTGGTTGTACCGGTCTTGGTTGTCAATGGTAAGGACAGTTCTCCGTACTGTGATTTGTGTACCTTTGTTCTATGCTACAATAGTGCGTAGGGCCATGGGCGGGTGGTCTATTGTATGCATAAGTAGGTGATGGGAATACTCCCCTATTCCACATGTGAGAAGGATGGTCACCTCCACAGTGATTGCATCTCCTGAGCATGGGAACTCTCATAGGATTGCTGGGATAATTCCTTTGTCCTTGGACATTCAACTTCTTAGCCACTAAATCAGGTATCTCTTCTACATTGTTCCTGGGAATTGAAGTACTGTTGACACTCGCCTCACTCTTCACACTGCCTTGAGATATTTTCAAGTCTTCAACCAGATTGTCCTCTAGGTGGATACACTCTTTCATACATTCTTGCAAACTTTGGACCCTCTTCACATATACTAATGATCTCAATGATCCATTCACTAATCCTTCCAAGAATAATGAGATCATTTTGTTTTGAGTGGATCTCTCCTCAACAGGACATCTATCCACGTATTGCTTGAATCGTCTCGTTGCTAATCTTATTGATTTCGTAGGAGCCTGTTTAAAACTATGGATTGATGATGATGAGTTTTTTTTAATTCCAATCTTAGTGAATTCTTCAATCAATTCTTGATAGACTTGTTCCATGTCTTGGAAGTTATTAGGATCTAAGGGTTGGAACCATGCTAGGGTCGTATCAGTAAGGGTTAGGACAAATGATTCATATTGGATCAAGAAGTCTTCCACTTGTTCAACTCTGATCACCTGCTTGAATTCAGCTATATGGTTCTATGGCTCACTAGAGCCATCATAATGACTCCTCATGCATTTGGCCACTTGAGTGGGTCTCAGTCTTCTTCCACGTTCAGGTGGTCTTGGCATTACAGGGGAAACAGGTTGTCCTCTTGGTATACCTGCATCTCTTTCTACTTGTGGTCTCTCATGAACATGGATCCTATTTCTTGGTTCTGCATTTGTAGGAGGTCGATATTTAGGATTATTACTAGGTGTAGCAAAATGAACGTGAGGTCTAACTGGAATGCTATGTTGTTGTGTCTATCCTGAATGCTAATAAGAGGAATTCTAGTGAGTTCCTTGGGGATTTCGCGAAGTAGTGGCTTGACCCCTAGGTGGGAATACAAAAATGTTCTGATATCTCAACCTAGCCCTCTCCAATTCCATCATGGGCCAACACCTTCTCTGATTCTTGTCTAAATAGGTAATGTGAGAAGGGTTTTATGGATCTTGTAAGTCATAAATGGTGGCCGGATTTGTCACTTCTTCCCACAAGGAAGAGTTGGTTTTCAGTAAATGATCCATTCCATTTACCATGTAGACATCCATTAAGGAGTCGTCCTGGGGAATTAGGTCTCCTCTCCAAACTCTCATTACAATGGACTTCCATCTAGGAGTTGACACCTGTTCCTCTTGTCCCTCTTCATTAAGGTTGTGGGCACTACCTTCTTCCCTTTGTTCATTGATGTTTTCAGGATGCTCCGTGACTGCATACAGAATCCCTCTTTTATCCATATAGAATCCTCCCACATACTTAACAACTAGCCTAGGCACTATGTGAGCATCTATGACTTTCTTCAGCCTAGCCACTAGTCTGTTTAATCCATGTAGATAGATGAGTAAGTCATGTTGATTGGTGCTCACATATTGTAACGATTTTCGATACTCTCCCTCAATGATAGACATTATGCCAACTATTGTTACAGAACTCTGCATTTCTTTTGAGGCCATAATGATTTCTTCTTCAGACTCACTCGAGGTTTCGGAGTAATGGGAATGAATACTCGGTTTAGCTACACTTCCTATAGATGAGACGACGCTTCTTCTGCTTCCTAGGATTCTTCCCAATCTTAAGTTCATTCACTCCAGAGCTCTAGTCGAGTTTGAACAGCCCTTAGCTCCCAGTGCTCTCTTTAAAATCTACAGAGTTATATGGATTTTTTTCTTAATTTGTAATCTCCAGATTGATGTATCAATTAAGGTTTTCCTGCACGACACATGACACTTGGTAAATGTCACGACATTTGGCCTGCAAAACGATACACAACACTCGGGAAGTATCGCGATACCTAATCTTAGTGACACATGATACTTGGGAGATGTCATGACACTTAGAGTCCACGATACTCGACACACGAAACTAGCTCAGTCACGACACCCGACACTCATGAAGTATCGTGGCATTTAATCAGTCTGTGACATATGACACTTGGGAGATATCGTGACACCTAAGGTCAATGATACTCGACACTCGACAGCTTTCAGATGTCCCGACACTTGGTCAGCAATACTCGACACTTGTGAGATGTCCCGACACTTGACACCTAGCAAATATCGCGATACTTGAGGTCCACGATACTCGATACTTGACACCGAGTCAGTCAAAGACACTCGACACCTGGCAAGTATCATGACACTAGAGGTCTAGCATACTCAACACTTGTCAAATGTTGTGACACTCAATCAGTGTAGGTATCACGACACTCAACCTAGGGAGGTCACGACACCCAAATGTCGTGACACTGGACCTTGGGAGGTCACGATACTTGAACTCTTTTCCTACATAAGCAAGTATATTTGAAAACCAAATAAATGTGGGTGATCCTAGTCCTTATTTCCCCTCCCCCAAGTGTTTGAATCAAAGAAACTCTCACTCAGCCCTAAGATAATTCCCTCATCATATTTGCCACAAGTCATTTCCTTCTTTCCTTAATTGAACTTGAAATTTCTATAGTATGGACTTGATATGCTCACCTCCTAAGTGCCCTCAAATACCTTATCACAACCGGTCGCACTGTTTTTAGCTCCACACACCATGTTTTCAACTCGCGACACCTGCAGTATTGCTCTCATGATATTTGCTCGAAGTCTAGTGATTGGAAAAAAAACTTGTTTTTGGTTTCTATACTTCTGAGAAGTTGCTAACTAAAAAGACTGAAAGGAAAAACTTGAGAATTAACCCTATCTTTCTAGCCTACTCATTGCTTCTCCTACCTACTCCAACTTCTCTCTCTACTCCCTTCCTTGAGCTGTCAACTCACTACACACACTCCCAAGAGTGAGAAGTCATGAGTGCGGATGAAATTGAATTACCAAAGAAGAGAAATTCACACTCCTCTACTCACTTCAATGCTAAGAGCTTTTCACCATCACATGAATGCCTCAGTTTGATTTGACACTCCCCGGCAACGGTGCCAAAAAACATGTGTACCTGAGTATCAATTTAGGGACTTATGGAGAAAGAGACTATACCTCAATCCTCCTCAAGTGCACATAGTGGGGATTCACACTTTAATTATCAATCCAAGGGGTATCAAAACCTAGCCGAGTGTATGAAGACATGCATTAAAAGAATGGTCAATGCAAATGAGGTCTAACAAAGTACATGCAAGTATAAATCCATCACATTCAAGCTTTCAAGCTCAGCTATGGTGTCATGACACTTGGAATAGTAGTCAACAGTAAATCAAGCTTTTCTCTTAGCTTCAAACTCCGAATCTAGCAAATACTAGGTTCATTTCAAGGCTCTAGAGAAGAGGCTTCAAATAGTTGTCTTTTCACTCGATTCTGACACCCCTGCTTCAAGTTATGAGCAAAATACTAAATTGCAAGAATGATCTTCCTACATGTCAGCACTTCCTACACTTAACACACACCTTACCAATAGCAAACAAGCACTTTCATGGATAGACAACACTTCTACGCACTATTTTCAAGCATCACATATGTATGCAAGATCACAAGAAGAAGATACAGAGAGGAGAAGACACAAATTCGAAATTTTGTCCTCTTGATTCTCACAATGGCAAAAAGTCTTTACAAAGAGTCACAAAATGACTTATATACATGTGCCCTAGAATTGGTCCTTTCACACAAGAGACCGGCACTTTATTGACTAAAAGACTAATTCCCTACTAATTTACAAGGGTGACGATACAAATCTCTATGGGTATGCATCTAGAGGACTCCTCTAGTGCATTTACATCGCAAAAAATATATTACAAAAATGACTATGGTACAAAAATAAAGTGTCCTAATCGGAAAATCTTTTGGGGCCCTTCTTTTTCTCTACATCTTTGCTCTCCTTTGCTCTGCAACACCCTCCTATTGACCACCTTCATCACCCTCTGATTGGTCCACTCCATCACCCCCGACATTCCCATGGAATAAGGTAACCCCTCCCATCATCAAAGATCATTTGGTACCTAAACTCGCCTCTCTGCCCGAACCACATGAGCATCACTGGCAGTTCAACATTAACGAGTTCACCGGTCTGCACGAGTTTAGTAGGCTTAGCACTTATTTCCTCCACCTCCAAGCATTGATCACCTGTGACTTTGATCAAGTCACCCATTCTTGCACCAACCTATAAGCTTATAACCAATGGCTCTAGTCCTAGCTCCACCAGACTTAAGAGGCCTCCCATCACTAGTGTTTTGAAGTACAACAATTGTCTAATGCCCTCTAGATGGAGCCCTAACAGATGCAATACTTCAAATCATTTTTTGAAGAAGCCCATTGTGAAGTAGCCACTTATCAAAATCAAGCAATGAACGTGGAGCAGGCTAACCAATGCCACTTCCAAAAAATACAAGATATCTAGAGAGAGATCATGGTGAAAGATGCAGCCATAAAAGAATTGCAATATCAATTGAAAGTGCAAGTAGAGGACCATGAGCTACTGTAGTAGATAACCACTGCTCTTTGCAACACCAATGAGCAGTTGTCTTTGCGAACCGAGCAGCAGGATGTACAACTTTGGAACCTGACACAATAAGTTGCTCCGCTAAAAGAGGAGCATGTTTCAAAGGCGAATGCTGAGAAATCAGCTTCTCAACAACTTAATTATTTAAAGATTCAGTTGGAATCGGCCATCCTTTGTCAGACAGAAGCTAAACAGAATGCTGCCAATGAACGCCAATTTCAGTGCCATATCTTGCGATAGGATTTTTACTTGTAGGAAGAATTTGGCATATAGTTGAAAGAAGCCTAGAGTCATGCCATTTCATCATAGGCATCGGCCTCTGAAGCGGTGGCGGTGGTGACTCTCCTTCTAGGAGAAGTACAATGATTACTTAAGTCCATTAGGAAGAAGATCCAACACACATTTGCCGAACCCCATTCATCTTTCACTTCTAATGTTTTTACCCCATCTGAGGATGACATGGAGGTTGACTGATTTTTGTACCTTAGTACTATTTTTGGGTTCAGGTCCTCTAGGTGTGCTAATGTTAATACCACTGGATAATTTTTGTAAAAATTGAAAAAACATATACCGAATAGTCTCGCTGTAAAGGAAGACAAAGAACATTGTAACTCTTCATATCAATGATATGGTTGATGCATGTAGTGTAGAGAGCAAGGCTGGGTCTGTTCTCTAGTGTGATTGGTTTATTATTGTGTCATTGTTCCCTTGCCATTATTCTATTGTTCTTATATTAAGTTGAACCTGTGTCTGAGCAGTTCACCGTACATTGATCTATTTCATGTTTATGGTATTAGTTGTGCATAGTGCAAGCATTTAGGAGCGTGCCATGTGAATGATACTAAACTCTGCATTGAAACTCAATGGAATAGATTGATGCACTAATCTAGTGTTAAGTGAAGTGGGAAAAATATAGGAATCCTAGTTACACGATTCTACCATCCCAAGAAACCTGACAAGCTATCCTACCAGCTTTAATCTTACTGGATAAAGTCGGACCATGAGTAGACGTTAACATCTCCCACATGTGTAATGGGATGCGTAGTGTTATCTCCTGTCTCCACACAACCTTTTGAGCTTGGGACCTACATATGAACAAAATATTCCTCCATACATGACATGTGATTAGAGCATCCAGAGTCTATGTACCACTTTGTGTCCTTGGGATCACTAGTGTAGCCATGTCTAATGACTAGGAGGATCTACTTCTCATCATCCTTCTTGGAGTTTTTAGCATAGTTCCCTTGCTCCTTCTTCTTCTTCCCTTTGTCATCCTTGAACTAGAAATTTGGAGAAATATGATTCTGCTTCCCAAATATAAAACAAGTTTTACCTTGATGAGGGTTGTTCTTCCCTTTGACATTCTTACCCTTCCTTGAAGATGATGCCTTGCTCTCTCTAGAAAACCCTCAAGAATATCTGGAGACTACACGCACAGATCACTTGGAAGCAAGCATTGCTTGGTGAAGCGATCCACTTCTCAGTGGCACTTTGGAATGCTATAAGAGAGGAAACCCTCTAGAAGATCTGGCGGGAGTGGTGTGCCATGAATTTTGGACACCCTCCCAAAGAGTGGTCGATGGAGAAGTCTCTATTCCTCCTTGGAAAAAGAATCTCCAATCGTAAGAGATATTCACCCTTTAGGCATCATAAAGTGTTTCTCATCGAGAACAACAAGCTCAAATCCGAGTGGGTCTCGCATGAGGAGGACAGGAGGATTGTTAACCTCCTTTGTAACATGCTATAGGCCAGCATGGTCCACCCCTACTTTGCGGGATTTGGGGGGTCCCATGGGCACTAGTCCCATTCACTTGTAACTTCTTTTTGTTTTTTAGTTAAAGTCCAAGAGAGTAGGCATTGGCCAAACTTCCTTTTATTAAAAGAAAAGAAACTACTGCCACTATTCAAGCTTGGATGCATCATCTGGAGTTGTTTGGTTATAAAAGTGTAGCTCATAGGCAATGAGATGTGCATTCAAGTTAGACGTCATCTTTAGAAACACTTAAAAAAAATGATGTAAAGAATCCTCAAAACTCTATAGATATGGACTTGGAAAGAATCTCAATCATGAAAAATATTCCGCTAATGTGGTTCTATTAGAAGTGATTGAAACGAAGAGGCTCAATTCTTTGATTTATTCCAATAAAATCAAGGAATGTATGTTTTGCATGATTTAAGGCCTTCAAAACTATACGTATCATGCTTAAAATCGTATTTGGCACTTTATTGTTAGGTCTCCGACATGAGAATGTACTTGAATCCAATGTTCAATGGTTAAAAATGACATATTCTTCAATGGATAAATAACCATATGGTGGACTCGGTAGTAATGGAAAATTGAGCCAATTTTTAATATCTCCCTTTATTTAGGCATACCCAAATTCTGGTCAATATCTCGTATGTGGATCGAGGAAAAAATAAAGCTTGAACTATAATAAAAAAAGGCATGTCTTGCAAGTGTGGGTACAATGTGTGTTCTTTTCCCAAAATGTCTTTCTACGAATTGGATCGTCTTTTCTCAACCACTCTAACATGTAATATAATGTTTTATAGTAAAGTTTAAGTCACCATCCGTATTTTTCTTTGTGACATTCTTCATGTACCTACGCATGTTGAAGGTCAAAAATTTGTTCTATATCTTTAGTTTTAATCTTTTCTTCATTCTCAAACTCTTGCGTTAACCTAGCTATGAGGTTTTCCAATTCAGTTTGATCTATATTTGTTGTATAGGTTATGTTGGGCAAGTGAAGGATTACATCATCATCCCTCCACATAGGTGATGGATCAAGGGTGGAGAGAGGGCATGTACCTCTCTCTTTGTAATATGCTCCATGGGAACCAGCAGTACTTGTGTCTTCAAGGATGCATCGACTAGTACATTGGGAGCATTCATTGATTGTATTTGCAAGGTGAACAATCATGCTTGTTCTTGTGCTTTATCTAGGGCTACTTGTAATGCGTACTCAATTTTACGTTTTTCTCTGCATAAGACTTTTATCTCATCCACATCTTGATTGCATTATTTCTGATATAAGGTATTCAAGTCCACTACCCACGTTTTCCATGCTTTCTCTTTTGCGTTGAACTTCTCTTCAAGTGCTACAATTAATGCTAACTGTTAGTCAATCAGAGCATTAAATTTTGCAATTTTAAGAATTCATCTCAATAATGTGGTCCTTTATCAAGTAGTCGACTGATTATATAGTAATGACTTCATTAACTCATCATTTCTTTGTTTAAGATACTTGGACTCTTCCATGTAGCGTACAACTTGTGACTCTAGATCTAATCATTATGCTTGCATGTTCTGCTTCCAATGTTGAGCATTTGGTTTTCAATTCTCTATTCTCCACAAATAACTTGTTGTATATGTCATTTAATTCATTTTTGTTAGTCCACAAGTCAATGAGTCTACTTTATTCATGGTGCTTCTAGAGTCATAGGTATCCTATGTGAGCCAATCTCTAGATCAACTCCCTCTAGATCTTTATAAATCCATGAAAAAGCATCCCTATACTCTCTTAGCAATTCAATCACTTGTTTCTCCACTTCTATTGACACATCTTTTTCAATGAAGGTACATCTATCCTCATTATCCTCTTTATTTACCAGTACCTTCTTGATTTGCTCTTTTTTAGCGTACACCATGGGGTTTAACTTTCATTTATTCTTCCAACGTTAAAGTGCATCACACTTTTTCGTTCTTCATTTCCTCCATGGTCCTTGATCTCTCATCTATTAGACTTTGTCTCTTATATCTCAAGGTAGGAGCATGAAGATCGTTCGACTTATGTTCATACTGACCTATGGAATTAGGAACATTAGCAAGACTAATATCATCATTTGCCTTTTTATCTTATAGAGAGTCCTATAATTTTTCCTTAGGAATTATAGCATCTAGGATGGGAGTTGGTGTCTTTTCTAGCATAGTCCAAGACTTTCTTTCTCAAATTATCCTCTTCGGTAACACTTTTCATGTTGCTCAAGACTTGGTCATGTCACTATTCTTGATTGAAAGGCTTTTAATAGTAAATCCATATCTTTAGGCATAAAATGAGCTAGTATTGAACTTGTCAGGTTTTGCATTTGTTTCTCTTCCACTACCCCTCTTCTCTCATTTTTTCATGTTCTCCTCAAGTTGAGAGAATTTCTCTTTTGTTTGGGAATCTCCATCTCCTTCTTGAAGTCACATTTCCCATTTAGTCTTAATCGTTTCTCTCTAATTCTTCCAGTTTTGAGCCCTTCTTTTCTTGATTGTCTCTAACTGGTCCAATAAATCTTCTACTATCATAGGCAAAGGTTCCCTTAGATCTAGGCTCTTCTACCTAGCACTACCACTCTCACTAGGACTTGCTTCAGAGTTTTTCTTCTTAGGTGGGGCTCTCAATATTGCATTTACTAGAACTATACACTCCTTGTGACTTCCAAAAGGATCAATTAGTTCAATCACATGTGTGTGGTTGAAGGTGTCTTTTAGGGATTTTTAGGTCGATCTCAAAAGGTTTCTCTTTTTCACAATTTGTGCAACACCCTTCCCAACGTTTGTGTGGTGGTGTTTTATGCAATGGGAATCCTCTAATGAAGTAGTATTCTCCACAATGATAGCATGTTCCTCTAGCTTTTGGTGGTTTTACAATCTAATGCATAGGATAAGAAGCTCTACGAGTAGCATACATAACATTTGCATACTCAAATCCATAGTAATCCAAGTAGCCATCAAACACATAGTATTGTTTCTCATACCAAGCTTCATATTCAATAGAAGTTTTCTCATCATAGAAGTACTCCACATGTTGTTGGTTATAATTCTAGCTTGTTGATTCATTTCCTTTAGGAGTCACATGCACTATAGCTCTCTCAAGGTTTTCCTCATAATTGATATATTTCAGTCAAACCACATTTTGAGGGTGTAATGGTTGTTTCCCTAGTACACATTCTATTTGTGGATATCATTGGGATTCATAAGGCCTCCAAGGTGGTGGAGGTCCTTGATATTGAGGATATCTTAGAACCTCACTGTCTTGATCACTTACAGGATAGCAACATGGCCTATACTATTATGGTTGACATTGTCTAACTTGCTTCCTATTATAAGGGAAATTTTCAATCATGTAATTGGTATACTTCATTTCAATGTATCAATAGTTGATTGGACCTTGTAGGTCTTCCATACGAGTAATGTGATGGATTAGGAGGTGTTACTCTTGTGTTGAAAATGTGAACTATGCAAGCTTTAGGTGGATAAAGGGGTCAAAAGACCTTAACGTGGATGAAAGTCATGATTCAAATCACTTAGGGCGGTCCCAAGGTCAAGCAAGCTCCGAGCAAGGTAGTCCTAAGGTGGAAAAAAGGTCAAGAGAAGCATCCAAATGCTATGAAAGGAGGTGAAGAGATGCCAAATGTATGGAAGTCTTGTAGTTCATTGAAGAATAAGAGACATATACTCAAGGAGGCTCAAGGAGAGATTCATCCAAGGCTGAAGGAGGTGAAATGCAGTAGTCCAAGCTAGGAAAAATGCACAGGAGGGTGGAGCAAGGAGGAGCTATCAAGCCCACACCCCCTCTAGTCTCTTGTAGGTATAGACATAGTTTGTTTTCTACATATTTGTTGACTGACCTAAATAGATCGATTTGAGGTTTTCTATCGCTTTTTGGAAAGCTTATGAACCATAATAAGTGTGGCTAAAATCTTACATGATTTGCATTAGTGTAAGGTAGGTGAATCAAAGTTTTGCTGCAAGGTAAAAAAAAGGTGTATGAAGGGACTTATATATTGGGTTCATTTCACTTCTAATGTGGAAATTTGAGGGGTTAAATTCGATTAGTTGGTATCAGAGTAGGAAACATCCTTCGAAGACTCTAAGAGGACACAAAAGCTTGGACATCAAGGCTAAGAGGTACTTTTTAGTGCAACCCTAATTTTTTATTCATTATGGGAGATCTAGGTCAAAAATTGGAGTTGCTTGACAAAGTCAATTATCAGCCATGGAGGTTCAGAGTCATGAACTAACTCATGAGCAAAGGTTTATGGCCTATTGTGTGTGGAGATGAAGACATGCCTGATGTGGATCCCAAAGATCCAAAGGTCACCAATCAAGAATTGAAGATGTTGAAGGATTGGGAGGAATGAAATAGGAGAACTGCCTTCTACATATCACAAGTAATCTCTAACACTATGATTGGTCATATATCAAATTTTGATCATGCTAGAGATGTTTGGGAGGCCTTGGAGAAGATATATGCCACTTCCACAAGAAGCAAAAGGATGCAGCTTTAGAATGAACTCCATTCCTTGAAAAAGGGTAGTGGTCAATCTATTGTTGACTACACCTTGAAGGTGAAGGAGTTAAGGGGGAAATCGGCATCCATTGGCTGCAAAGTAGATGTGGAAGACTTTGTGCAAATTACTCTCAATAGGATAAGAGAAGACAACTGGAAACCCCTCATTACTACCATCTTGTATAGAGATCCTCTACCAAATCTTGAGGATTTGATCCTGCACCTAGTGGCAGAAGAGGTTGCCGTAGGAGACACATCCAAGAAGGATGGTCACTCACATGTCCTATATGCTAGCAAAGGCAAAATCAAGGATGGCAAGAAGTGAAAAGGAGGAAAACACAAGTGGAAGCAGTCCAAGCAAGAAGATTTAGATTCAGAAGGAGAGAGCAAGGCATCATCTTCAAGGAAGGGCAAGAATGGCAAAGGGAAGAACAACCCTCATCAAGGTAACACTTGTTTTATATGTCGTAAGCAGAATCATATTTCTTCAAATTGCTAGTTCAAGGATGAAAAAGGGAAGAAGAAGAAGAAGGAGAAAGGCAACTATGCTAAAAACTCTAAGAAGGATGATGAGAAGGAGACCCTCCTAGTCATTAGACATGGCTACACTAGTGATCCCAAGGACACAAAGTGGTACATAGACTCTGGATGCTCTAATCACATGTCATGTATGGAGGAATTTTTTATTCATATGTAGGTCCCATGCTCAAAGGTTGTGTGGAGACATGAGATAACACTAAGCATCCCATTACACATGTGGGAGATGTTGACGTCTACTCATGGTCCGACTTTATCCAGTAAGATTCAAGTTGGCACGATAGGTTGTGACATTTCTTGGGATGGCAGAATCCTATTATTAGGATTCCTATACTTTTCCCACTTCACTTAACACCAGATTAGTGCATCAATCTGTTCCACTGAGTTTCAATATAGAGTTTGGTATCATTCACATGGTACACTCCTAAATGCTTGCACTATGCACAACTAATACCATTAGCATGAAACAGATCAATGTATGGTGAACTACTTAGACACAAGCTCAACTTAATGTAAGAACAACAGAATAATGGCAAGGGAACAATGACACAGTAATAAAACAAATTTGTAGTCTCTGTCCTACACGCTAGAGAACAGACTGGTCACCATTGGACTATGGCTTCACGACCTTCCATCCATAGGACCTAGCCTTGTTCTCTATGCTACATGCATCGGCCATATCATTAATATGAAGAGTTACAATGTTCTTTGTCTGCCTTTTCAGTGAGACTGTTCGGTATATATGTTTTCAATATTTACAAAAATTATCAAGTGGCATTAACACTAGCACACCTAGAGGACCTAAACCCAAAAATAGTACTAAGATACAAAAATCAGTCAGCCTCCATGTCATTATCAGATGGGATAAAAACATTAGAAGTGAAGGGTGAATGGGATTCGGCAAAAGTGTGTTGGATCTTCTTTATAATGGACTTAAGTAATCATTGTACTTCTCCTAGAAGGAGAGTCACCACCTCCACTGCTTCAGAGGTCGAGGCTTATGACAAAATGGCATGACTCTAGGATTCTATCAACTTTATGCCAAATTCTTCCTGCAAGTAAAAATCCTATCGCAAGATATGGCACTCGCATTGGGGTTCATTGGTAGCAGTCTGTTTCTGAAGGTTTAAACCATTAAGTTGCTCAGAAGTTGTTTTCTCAGCATTCGCCTTTGAAACATGCTCCTCCTCAAGTGTCTTCTATAGTGGAGCAACTTGCTGTGTCAGGGTCCCAAGTTGTACATCTTGCTACTCGGTTCGCAAAGATAACTGCTCATTGGTGTTGCAAAGAGTAGTGGTTGTCTGCTATAGTAGCTCATGGTCCTCTCCTTGCACTTTCAATTGATAATGCAATTCTTTTATGGCTGCATGATCTATAAATGTGGTGCATGTCAGTTTGGTAAATCGCACAGGTTACCCTTCTCAAAGAAAGGCTATATGCATAAGGATTACTTGGAGCTTGTCCACATAGATGTGTGGGGACCAAGCAAGGACCCTTCAATTTCAGGCTCAAGGTACTATGTGTCCTTCATTGATGATTTCAATAGGTGGACTATCTTGTATTTTATGAAGCATAAAGATGAAGTATTCAATTTCTTTAAGAAGTACCTTGCACTTGTGGAAAATCAAACAGGAAAAAGTCTAGAGAGATTAAGGTCAGATGGAGGAGTGAGTACTTCTCCAATAATTTTGATGCATTCTTGCAGGACAGAGGTATCAAAAGGGAGTTTACTACAAGGTATACTCGTGAGAAAAATGGGGTAGCAGAGAGGAGAAATAGGTTGATTGTGGAACCAACTAATCAATGCATAATGAAAAAAAGTTACCTAATTATTTGTGGGTAGAAAGTGTATCTACTACCACTTATCTTATTAACAGGTTGCCATCCAGATCATTTGATGGGATGGCCCCATATGAAGCATGGCATGGTAGAAAGACATCACTTGATCATTGTAAAATCTTTGGATGTGTTACTTATGTGCATGCTCCATATCAAATAAGAGGTAAGCTAGACCCTAAGGCAGAAAAGTGCAACTTCATAGGGTATGATTTAAATAAGAAAGGATACGAGTTTTATAATCCATCCAACAAGGGCTTTATGGTTAGTAGAGATGTTGTGTTTGATGAGAATGACTCTTGGTTTGAAAGTGAATGCAAGAAGGTCAAATGACCATATGACTTGGAAGAGGAATTTCCACACATCACCAAGGAGGAGCCAAGCCAAATTGAAGACATCAAATCAGATGATGAGGACATTACCAATCTACAAGAATTCAAGGCATGGAAATCAAAGGGCAATGCCAAAATGAAGAGGTTGGAAGACTTACCTAAATCATCCAACCAAGCTCTAAGGAGATCACAAAGGGAGAGCAAGAAGTCAATGAGATATGGGTATGACACTTCATTAGTTACTAAGCATTCCATTTATCTTGCTAAGGATTTATCACTTGAGGAACCTACTTCATATGAAGAGGCAAAGACCAAGGCAAAACGGAAGGAAGCTATGGATGAAGAAATAGAAACACTCCAAGAGAATGATACTTGGGAGCTAGTACGAAGGAAGGCATCAATGAAGGTAATTGGTTCTAGATGGATTTACAAAATCAAGAGAAACTCAGATGGATCCATAAACATGTATAAAGCTAGACTTGTGTGCTAAGGGTTTTGCACAAACCCAAGGACTTGATTATGAGAAAACATTCTCACCTCTGGCTAAAAAACCAACCATTAGAGTATTGTTAAGTGTGGCTGCATCAAGGAATTGGAATATGTATCAATTGGATGTAAACAATGCTTTCCTTAATGGCTGGATTTCAGAGGAGGTTTACATGGCTCAACTTCCTTGTTATGAAGACCCAAGCAAGGTAAATTATGTGTGCAAAATGAATAAAGCTCTTTATGGATTGAAGCAGGCACCTAGGGCATGGAACCATAGGTTAGCTACATACCTTCAAGGCCAAGGATTCATGATGAGAAAAGCAGATACTTCTCTGTTTGTTAAGAGAAGCAACTCAGAATCGATATATTTATGTGTGTATGTTGATGACATCATCTTGATAGGTAGTGATGCCAACGAGATCAAACAAATCAAGAATCAAATGATGCAGGAGTTCAAAATCAATGACCTAGGGCTTCTAAAGTATTTTCTTGGACTTGAATTGGTCTATACCAATTCTAGAATTTACATTACACAAAGGAAGTATGTGCATGACATGTTGAAGTAGCTAGCACCCCTATGGAGGTAAATCATAAATTATGTGCTCATGAAGGTGATTTTCTTGAAGACATTGCAGGATATCAATGCATAGTAGGAAGGCTAAACTACGCAACATTGACAAGGATTGACATAGCTTATGGAGTAAGTGTTTTAAGTCAATTCATGCATAAACCTAGAGCATCTCACTTGGAAGCTGCCGAAAGGATTTTGAAGTATCTCAAGGGTACTCAAACTCAAGGTTTATACTTTCCATACACTTTAGATTTGCATATCAAGCTATACTCAGATGCAGATTGGGCAGGTGGTTAAGATGACATGAGGACTTTTGGTTATCTTTCTTTTGCAGGTGATAAGCCCATTTCATGGTCTTCTAAGAAGCAACCTACTGTTGCTTTATCCTCGACAAAGTCTGAATACAAGGGATTAGCAAATGCTACACAAGAAGCCATATGGATTAGATTGCTATATTCAGGTTTGGGACTACATTCTAACTCACCTATGATTTTGTGTGACAATACAAGTTCTTCGCATCCTGCAGCCAATCCTATCTATCATGCAAGAACCAAGCATATAGAAGTACACTATCATTATGTTAGAGAAAAGCTATTGAGCAAGGAGATTCAATTGGAATATGTATCCAAAAATATGTAATGTGCAGATTTGTTGACCAAAGCACTTGATGGTACTAAACTTCGCAGGTTTAAAGCTATGATTGGATTGCAGGACACTCAAGAGGATTAATGGAGAAGATCAAGCCAAGATTTTTGGCTTGAGGGGGAGCTGTTGGTGCAAATCAAAGCCATCACATTTGGCTAGCATTGAAGAAACTATGTACAAAAATTTGATGGACCACATGAACCATTGCTTATAATAGTTGGATCTTTAACCAGTTTTAAAAGTGCCTTTATCTTGAGAGAATCTTGTGAATCCCTACATTTCATGAAGTTAAGAGAATCAAATGTTACGAATTCAATTTGCTGGCATCACTCCTAATTTGGAGGAACACTTTTAGCTACATCCAAGTTTGAGTTCAAATTCAAACATTGGATGTAAATCACTTATAAAAAGAAGTTTTAATCCCATGGCTTTAGTGCCCCCATTACTGAGCTTATTGTTGATCATTTGTATATGTTGAGTGGCTTACACCATATCCTACTTTTATGCACTATCACTGGGCATCATTTGTATGCCAATGTGCATGTATATAATTGTTCTATAATACATTACATCATTCATTATCTCTGCTCATCTCTCTGCCATGACCACTCAAAATAGTGTACTTGTGATGACCATATATCAGTGATCTCTCCATCATTTTTCATCTTCTAAAGCTTCTTGGAACCAACTTAAAGTCCTCTTCAAGCTGTCAAAATTTGAAGCACTTTGATTTAGCCAATTGGGAGAAATCCGTGTCAAAGTGCTCTCTAGTCATTCTCTGTGTAGCTCCTAAAAAATCGGGGGTAAGCATCCACTTGCTAAGTTGATTGCTCAGTGTATGGTTTTTCATTTTAAGTCATTCCACTTGGAATCATTAGCTCTCTAAGCTAATTAGATACCTTCAAAAGGAAGGTTCCTAATTACTAGTGTATTGTAAGCACTGAGCAAAATATCTAGCAGGTATCAAGACCAAAATAGCAAGTTTTTTATCACTAGATATTTGCAAAGTTATGTATTTTGATCTAATTGTTTGAAGGATCATCTCCAAAGTGCATAGGCACTTATTTAGTGTCATTAGGAAGCTAAAGGGGCCCACAAAACAACTCTAAAGTGAAAGAGAGGAGGTAGAAAGCAGGGATTAGGAGTACCAAATCATCCTCTTGTGGTATCCAACCATCTCTTCCAACATTTGTAAGACCTAAGAAGTCTATTTTCTTGCTCCCTATGTACTGTGTATTTCTGCCTATATTGTAGTATCTATGTGGAGTATTGTGTGCGGCATTTGGAGCTCGATCTTCTACTCCGAGGATATCATCGTGGATCTCGGGAGAAGGAGAGTGCACTGTGGTGCATCACCATTGAAATACTTCATTGGTATCAAAGCAGTTCGATGCAAAAGGTTTGTTCCTTTTGTGAAAGCGAAGCGAGCAACACCCCCCCTCAACTTTCTCCAAGGCTTATGACTAAGGCGACGACCAAGGCATAGAACTTGGCACACCTCGTCATCTAAGTCATCGAAGTCACTATTGGCGCTTTTGATTGCGCGCGAGGGAGGACCTCAATGATCAAGGAATATAGAGGTTCCGATACTTCTTGAGAGGTCACCCATCCTAGTATTGTTCCCCCTGAAGCTCGCTTAACTGTGACAATCTCTTGCCACTAAGCGGGATACACTTATTCGTTGGTGTTTGGACTCTTCTAGCTCTAGTATTATTCTATTCAGTTCTCTACCATCATGGCATCAGAGGCCTCAGGCACATCTGATGGATCAGGTTCTAGTGCTAGCATTCTGAGGAGGAGCTATAACTTGTAGGGAAAAGACCATTTTGAGATCCAAAACGTTGATGGCACAAACTTTGATCTATGGAAGAATCAGATTAAAGATGTGCCGATTCAAAGGAGGCAATGGAAGCCAGTAAATGGAATTTAAAAAGAAGCATGCTGACATGGATGAAGATGATTGGGATGAGTTAGATGAAATGGCCAGCTCTACCATTCGCTTGGACCTGGCAGATGATATTTACTTTATAGTAGTAGACTCTGAAAGTGTAGAGGAGCTTTGGAAGAAGTTATGCAATACATATGAAAAAGAGACAGCATCAAATCTGATGAGAAAATTATATGACCTTTGTATGAATGACACAGAAAGTGTTCCTCCTCATCTAAATGAGTTTGATGCTATATTCTCCCAATTAGAGGCTCAAAAAATAGATATGGATAATGAAATGAAAGCAGTATTGCTGTTATGCACCTTGCCATCATCATGGGATATGTTTTGCAGAGCTATTAGCAACAGTGCACCTAGTGGTAAACTTGTCTATGATGACATATGTGGAGCACTCTTGAGTGAGGAATTTCGTAGAAAATATATGGTTGGCATTTAGAGTATATATGATTATAATGTTCGTGATTCTTACCAAGGAAAGAATCAACAATGTGGCAGGCGCAAGAACAAGGAAAAGAATGGTCAATGGAATAAGAATAGAAGTAAATCAAGGAAGAGGGATATCCAATGCCATTATTGTCATAAAAAAGGAGACATGAAGAAATTTTGTTATGCATTAAATAATGCTAAAGGTAAAGGAGAAAATGTTTATGGGCATGTGAAACAGTTACCTGCACCATCTACTTTGATTGTGAAGATTGAAGAAATTAATGCTATTTTTGATGATGTTGATGTGTTGAAATTTGATAGTAGTGTGTCAACTCAGGCTCTTATGGCTGATTCTCTTTCCCACACCTGGCTGCTAGATTCTAGTGCTTCTTTCCATGTGATACCACACTAAGAATGGTTCTCTAATTATGCAGCAAAGTCTCTTGGAACCGTGAGACTTGGTGACTCTTACCAATGTGATGTTGTGGGGATTGGAGATGTGGTTGTGTAGTTCATTGATGGTTCAAAATTTACTATGCATAATGTACGCCATGTACCTCAATTATCATGGCGTTTGATGTCAGTTGGTGAACTTGATGACCTTGGTTACAAGGTGGCCTTCTATGCTCAATCCTTTTGCATATCAAAGGGAAATATGGTTATTGCAAAAGGAAACAAAGTTGGCTCACTTTATCCTTTATTTGTATGACAGAAAGTAGACTTGTTAGCTGTTACTAAACAGCCCATGGCTTGTATTTGGCATGGTCCTTTGGGCCATATATCTGGTAGTGGAATGGAAAATCTTTCTCATTCTGGCTACTTACTTGTGTTATCTTTCTTTGATGTTTCATTTTCTGAGCATTATCAATATGCAAAGCAAACCAAAAATGTGCATAGAATTCACATTGACTCTTCAATGCAGCCTTTATATCTCGTTCATACAGATGTGTGTGGTCCTATGCTGATTATGTCTTTAGGTTGTTCTCTTTACTTTGTCACTTTCATAGATGATGCTACTAGAAACATTTGGGTATATCCTATCAAATCAAAGGATGAGGTATTCCCTACTTTCAAAAAATGGCTTGCTTTAGTTGAGACTGAAAAAGGAACTAAGCTTAAGGCTTTACGTTCAGGGGGTTGAGTATACCTCACATGAATTCAGCCTTTTTTTTAGTCTAGAAGGATTCATGGAGAGTTTATAGCTCCTTATACCTTAGTACAAAATGGTGTGGCTGAGAGGATGAATAGAATTATTCAAGATAGAGTAGTCTCTATGTTGCATCATGCAAACCTCTCACAAGGTTTTTGGGCAGAAGCAATATTGATTGCAGTTCATGTGATTAACCTTTCACCTAGTACTGCCAAAGGTCTGAAAGTGGCACAAGAGTTATGGACAGGGAAGCCACCATATTATGATCATCTTCGAGTTTTTGGATGTGAAGCATATGTTCATATACCCAAGAATCTTAGACAAAATTTGGACCATAAGTCAAAGAAATGCATTCTTCTTGGATATGGTCGAGAAGGAAAATTTGGATATCACTTATGGGATCCCAAACATGGTTAGTGATCAAAATTAGTGATGTCATTTTCAATGCGTCTAAAATGCATAAATAGCCGATTAAGGAGGTTGAAGTGAGAAGAGTGGTGTTTGAGGATACTAGTCCTCCGGTTAGCATGCATAAAAATGTTGCACATAGGGATGTTCAAGAGAATGTCTATTCAGATTAGTCTATACATGTTCTTGTTTAGCAACCATTGAGAAGTTCTGCATGTGTCTCACATCCACTTGATAGATATGTTCTAGGTTTGAATTTTGTTATGCTAACATATGCCGGTGAACCTCCTTGCGACAAAGAGGCTATGCAAACAGAGGATCATGTCAAGTGGGAGCGTGCCATGAAGAGTGAGTTGGATTCTATTCACAAGAATGGTACTTGGGATTTAGTACCTTTGCGAAAGGGCAAGAAAGCTTTACCATGTAAATGGGTATATAAGCTGAAATTCACATCAAATAGTCCTTCTCCAAAGTATAAAGTACGACTTGTTGCGAAGGGTTTTAAGCAACAACATGGTGTTGATTCTGAGGAAATCTTCTCTCCACAGTTTAAGATGACTACCTTGCGCATGTTGCTTGGATTCGTTGCAATGGAGGAATTAGAGCTAGTCCAAATGGATGTGAAAACTGCTTTCTTTCATGGAGATCTTATTGATGAAATCTAAATGGAACAACCAGAGGGTTATGTAGTTCCTGGCAAGGAAAGTCTAGTTTGTAAGCTTAAGAAGAGCTTGTATGGACTTAAACACTCCCCTAGACAATGGTACCAAAAGTTTGATGCTTTTATGAAGTCTCAAGGCTATTCTCGAAGCAATGAGGATCATTGTCTCCACACAAAGAGATGCTCAGATGGCAGCTTGATATGCTTGATACTTTATGTCAATGATATGTTGGTTGCTAGGAAGTCCTCTAATGATTTATCAATCCTCAAAAAGAAGTTGAGTCAAACATTTGATATGAAGGATTTGGGGGATGCCAAACATATTCTTGGCATGCGCATTAATCGTGATAGGAGCAAAAGATGCATACAGTTGTCTCAAACTGAGTACATATCCAAAGTACTTCACAAGTTCAATACGCAGGATGGAAAGGCATTGAGTACACCTTTACCCACATATGTGAAATTGAACAAGGATGATTGCCCCAAATCAGATGAGGAAAAGGAATTCATGACCAAAATTCCCTATCAGTCTGTTGTTGGTAGTCTCATGTATGCTATGGTAGCTACGAGACTAGACATTGCATTTGTCATGGGAGTTGTGAGCAGATATATGTCTAATCTTGGCAAGAAACATTGGGAAGTAGTCAAGATTATTTTAAGATATCTGAGTGGCACTAAGGACAAGTGTCTATGCTTAGGTAGATGAAAAGCATCCATTATTGGTTACACAGAATCTTACTATGCTAGTTCTATAGACAATCGTAAGTCTATATCAAGGTACATTTTTCATTTTGCTGGAGGTGCTATCTCTTCGAGATCTCATCTTGAAGAATGTACAGCTGTTTCCACCATAGAAGTAGAGTATGTTGTAGCAAGTGAGGCATGTAAGGAAGCATTGTGGCTTTCTATTCTTGCTTGTGATATGGGTTTACCTCAGGATGTACCTCATTTGCTCAGTGACAGTCAGAGTGCCATTGCTTTGGCTAAGAATGCGGTCTATCATGCAAAGACCAAGAACATTGAGGTGAGGTATCACTTCATTAGAGATTGCTTCGTCACTAAGTGCATTATTCCTGAGAAGGTTTACACTCGAGATAATGTTGTAGATTCTTTGACTAAAGCTCTACCATAGGATAGCTTTCGACACTGTTGTCACTTGATGAGGGTTACTTGATTCATGATCTTACACAATCACTTGTATACTATGTAACATACCCATCACGTGGGAGGTATATTTTTTATACTTACACTCACATATTCTTTATTTTTATTCCATAATTACTTTGGCCATATTGGCCTTTAGTGGGAGATTGTTACCGTTAGTGCCAAGGCCAAATGGCCACTAGACACTTCTTTGTATATGTTCTTTAATAAAACATATAGTGGCATGGTCAGTCACAGACTGTAAGTTTGACCACATATGTAAGACCTAAGAAGTCTGTCTTTGTGCTCCCTATGTACTATGTGTTTTTGCATATATTGTAGCCTCTATGTAGAGTACCGTGTGCAGCATTAGGAGCCCATTTTTCTACTCCGAGGATATCATCATGGAGCTCGGGAGAAGGAGAGTGCACTGTGGTGCATCGCCATTGAAATAATTCATCTTCTATCTCTTTCAATCCACTTATCCATTTCCCTTTCTTGTTCTTGAATGAGTGGCTCTCGATATTGAGGTCTAGGCTCAACTCCACTAACTAATCCCCATAGTCCCTTTCCCATGAGGAAATTTCTAACCTAAAATATCCAGGGTTGGAAGTTTCCTTTCTCCAACTTCTCTATTTGGGTAGCATACTCTGTCATTGCTTAGGATTCTATGCTTCCTAAGCTTCTTTTGGGTGTGATAAACTAGGACAAGTTCAAAATGATAACCTTCTTATAGCTTTCTCCCTTGGCATGTATTGAGGAACTTGCTACAAGCTTCAAGGTGCACTTCTAAATACTCATGTAGCTCACTGATCCGCTACAACTCCTTTACTAAGAGCTTTAATAACTTTAGATAGTTTCTTTGCCTTCCTTCAAGAGTCCCAAATTCTTTGAAGTGCACTAATACCATTGTTGGGTGAAGATTCAAAACCCCAATGCAACTTTGAAGTTTTTTAGGCACTCATAGGTTATTTACCATAGTGACCCTGAGTCACTATTTTGCCTCTAATGCACAATTTGGATGTGGAAAAATAATGAAACTTTCTAAAGTGAAAATAGAGACTTTACCTATCCACAACATTTTAAAACACTTGATTTGAATACTCCACTGGGGAGAATCAACTTTTGCAAGTTAGACTAGTTGTTCATACTACTTGCTGCCTATGCATAAAGACACACGTTTACTTTTTACAATTTTACTCAGTGATCACTTGAAGCATACTCATGAAATTCACAAAACATTGAATAAACGCTTTGAGAAATAAAATGCAAGTAAAATGACTTGAAATGGATACCAGAAGGAGGAGCTACAACCACAACAAAATAGTGCTAGGAACTAGCTCACTCCTTAGAGAGGTAGGGAGCAATGGACAACTACAAAGAAGAATAAGCTATCGAAAATAACTAGCTAAGCAAGGGAGGCTATGTATAGAAACTTCCTTACACTCTATAATAACTCTATGAAGTGAGTAGAGGTCATGTCTTCTTCATGACTTTGATTCATACATATATAGGCTATCCAAAAGTGCTCCTACAATTTTACAAGAATCTCTCAATCAACCTCTTTAAGCTATGATTTAGGAAAGTGGTTGAGGCTACATGATAGCTGAAATTCCTGATATGAAGTGTCTACTTAGTAGGTCTACTTGTCATCTATGTATCCAAGACTTTAGCTTTGTTTTAGGCAAATATTCAAAACTCTCACATGGAGAAACATACTGAACCACCATACTCCTGGACTATCAGAATACCGGAAAGACACTAAAAAGTCATCGGACTCTATGTTCCCTAACACTTTTGAGATACTAGAAATTCACTCGATTGCATGTTCCTTGACACTTTTTGGACACCGCAAAACACGAGAAAGTCACCAAAAAAGTACCGAAAAGTCAATGGAATAATACCACAAAGCCACTAGAAAACCATCGAAATAATACCAAAACACACAAGAATAAATTTTGACCCTCTTCAAGGCTTGATTTTTTACATAGGGAGTGCCTATGGATCCTACCCCTAAGGACCTAGACATGAAATTCAAGGAATACCACACTCATCTTCAAGTGTAGACAAGTCTAGAAAACTAAGACATGATATTCAAGACATACCACACTCATCCTACCTCTAATGACCTAGACATGATAGTCAAGGCATACCACATTCATGTTCAGGTGTGCGTATGGATCCTACCTCTAATGACCTCGACATGATATTCAAGGCATACCACACTCATCTTCAAGTGTGGAAAAGTTTGGATCCTGCCCCTAAGTGTTGGAGCAAAGAAATCCCTAATTGGTGATTAAGAAGAACTTGGAGCAAGTTAGAAAATAAAATGAAGTCAAAGAAGTCACTTGAGAAAGTGAAGAGATCTGAGAAATGTAGTTTGTATACATATGTACATTACAGATCAAAATTCTTGTACTATGAGTATAGATGGTCTTTAGAATGATAAGTAGTAATGTAATAGACATAGGATGAGTCTAGAATTGTATGTATATAAGTCAATAATGTAAAGAAATGAGTGTAAGAGTCATTAGAAGCTAGGTGTCCATGAGTTAGATGTGTAGAGAGTTATCTTCCTGAGTTAGCATCGAGTCTTTCTCTGATTTCTCTCACCCTGATCAAGTCGATCAAGAAATCTTTTGTACACATCTAATCTACAAGCTAATCAAGCTATGTTCAAAGTTTCATGGTCTAATGCCTTTTAGGTTGTGTGTATGATCAATAGGAACATGTATATGTAAAGTCTACAAGTAGACCTCTCAGAGTGGCGCATTTTTTCGTGTTAATGTTTTTCTTGGATCTCAATGCAAAGTGTAACGTTTTTGATGCGTAAGCATTCAAAATCTAAGTTGGAAGATAAGGAAGCTATGGCTAAAAGAATTTAGCAAAAGGGGACTTATGCTGTGAGAAATCAACCCTAGAAGTTGACTATGTCAAAGTCGCTTGTTCTGGAAGATAGTTTCTGACATACCTTTGATCTTAATGATAAAATCAGAGTTTTAATAATTCTTTTGAAGGTCTAATGGTTGATATGATTGTGCAAAGGTAGTATGGAAGTATGTATATCATTAGGTTGAAGAAATTTGAAGATATATGCAGGTAATGAAGTTAATCTTTGAAGCAGACTTCTTGAAGAAGAAGAAATTTCACTTTAGAGAAGTGATTGTGAATGATTTTGTAAAACAAGGTAACATTTGTGTAAAGTTTGGTCTATGATTGATATAGAGGTGTTCTTAAATCAGTATAGGTCAAGCCTTTGGGGATTTAGAGGTCTCCAACAGTGGTATCAGAGCAAAAGGTGCAATACAAAGTGAAGTGAAGAGCATTGGAAGTCTCGATTGTTGCAGACATTGAAGTTTCTTCTAATTGAAGGTGGACAAGATTAAATTCTTTAAGAAAACCTGAAGAAGTGTGAAGATTGAGCTTGAAAAGATCTGAAAGACTGAAGCTTTATATTAAAGGTACAAAGTATATTAATTCATCCTAATTTTTGCAGAAGACAAAGATCAAAGATGGGAGAAAGCTTGTAATTTGATAAGCTAGATAGGGAGAACTATCATGCTTGGTCCATGAGGATGGAGGCACATCTCATGAGCAACAATTTGATGGCATTCATCAGAGGAGAAAAAGAAAAGCCTGAGTTTGAAGATCCTAGTGTTCCAACTAGGGAAGAGCTTGCAGATTTGAAGAACTGGATGAAGAAGGATGCTCAAGCCAGGAGCATCATTTACATGGTTGTAAATGATTATCTTCTACCTCATATTAGAGGATTAGAAAGTGCAACAGATGTGTGGAATGCTTTGGAAGAGCATTTTCAAAACACAACCAAATCAAGGAAGTCATCATTATGGGTTGAGTTCACAACCTTCAAGAAGAAGAGCTCACAATCGATTTCTGATTATGTGGCAATAATGAAGGATATTGCAGATAGCTTGGGAGTAGTAGATGAAGATACTGAAGAGCATTAGATCACTTTACTCTTGATCTTAATCAATTGCTAGGACACATGCTAACTTTTGAGCAAGACATTAAGGGAGATAATGATAGGAGTGCAAGTCAAGCTATGTACTCCAAGGATAAGAAAAAGAATGGCAAAGGAAAGCAGTCAGCTAATGATTAAGGATCTTCAAGCCAAGCTAATTTCACAAGAGGAAAGATGAATTCAAGAGGTAAAGAAAGAGGAGGTAAGAATAAAGATAATGTTAGAGCCTATTGGATTTATGGCAGAACAAATCATTTGGCAAATGATTGTTGGTATAACAATCAAAATGGTGGAAGTCATAATCAGAGTTTCAATCAAAGAGGTAGAGGAGGCAAAAATCAAAGAGGTAACTTCAGAGGAAGAGGTGGTAGGACCTCATATGCTAGAGGAGGTGGAAGAAGTTTTGAATCTCAGTCCTACAATAACAACTATTATAATTATGCATCATATCAAAAGGATGACATGAGTCTCATCTTGAATGCAACACATGAAGCAATAGGAGAAGATCAAAGGGTATTCTATATTGACTCAGGATGTAGCAATCATCTGAGTGGCAACATATCAGTGATGACTGATATGGAAGCAAAGGTGAGTGGACATACAACTCAAACAAGAGATAACACCAAGCATAAAGTGGAAAGCATTGGATCAGTGAAGACAAAGAGTGGAAGCACACTTTTAAGCAAGGTACTCTATGTTCCTACTATTCCTAAAAACTTGATAAGCTTAGGACAAATTTTGGAGAAGAGATATGAAGTCAAATTCACAAATAATGGTGTTTATGTGCAAGATCCGAATCAGGGATATAGAAGTGTCATTACAGGTCAACAAGAAGGAAGAATTTTTAGTCTCAAGGTCCAAGGTAATGTGGGACATGCACTGTTTACTTATGGAAGTCAAAAGATGTCTGAGTTAGACCTATGGCATAAAAGGTTAGGTCATGTCAATGAGAGAGCCATAAAAGAAATTTCAAAGAATGATGTAGTGCTTGGATTGCCAAATGTTGAAGGTCAACACATGGTATACAAGTCAGTTAGGTAAAGCTCACAAGAAATCATACAATAAACTAGGATACAAGTATTCAAATATGCTTGAGTTGGTTCATACAGATGTGTGGAGTCCTTCAAGGGACTATAGCATAAATGGATCCAGATATTATGTGTTGTTTGTTGATGATGCAACAAGTTCGATTACACTTTATGTAATCAAGGACAAGTATGAAGTGTTCAAGACATTCAAACATTATCATGCTTATGCAGAAAGGAGTACAGGACAAAATATCAAGAGATTGAGATCAGATGGAGGGGGAGAATATTTTTCTAAAGAGTTCGATGATTATTTGTGGAATGCACATATAAAAAGAGAAGTAACTTGCAGGTACTCCCCTCAACAAAATGGAATTGCAGAAAGAAGAAATAGAACTCTTGTAGAGTTTGCAAGATCAATGATGAAAGAGAAGAGTTGTCCAAACTACTTGTGGGCAGAAGCTATCAATGCTGCAACATACCTTGTAAATAGGTTACCGTGCAAAGCTTTGGATGGTAGAACACCTTATGAAGCATGGTGGGGTAAGAAACCTACTCTTGATCATTGTAAGGTATTTGGATGTTTGGCATATGCTTATTTTCCTTCACAATTAAGACATAAGATAGAACCCAAAGCAGAGAAGTATGTGTTTATTAGGTATGATGATAGACAGATGGGTTCCAGATTGTGGAGTCCATCTACAAAGCAATTTCTTGTTACAAAAGATGTTACATTTGATGGGAAAAGCACATGGTGTATAGGGTCAAAAAATTATTATGCAAATGTTTAAGAAATACAAAGGAAAGGGGAGACAAAAGTAAAGGTGTATGAAGAAGATATTGATGATGTTGATTGTAAAAGTAAATTGTTGGGAAATTATGAAGATAGGCCAAGAATTGATCCAGAGTCAAATGTGGATGAGACTTCAAGAAGTGCAAAGGTCAGAAGATCTTTGAGAGAAAGAAAAGAACCTATCAGGTATAGCTATGATACATCTTTCTTAACAACAAAGGATTATGCTTATATTGTGAAGACAAAAGAAGATCCAACCACATATGAAGAAGCTAAAGGTAAATAGAATTGGGAGAAGGCAATGCAAGAAAAGTATGATCCTCTAGTTGAGAATGAGACATGGGAATTGGTGCCAAGACCAAAGAATCAGAAGGTAATTGGATGTAAGTGGGTGTATAAGACAAAGAGGTTTGCAAATGGTGAGGTGTCTAGATACAAAGCTAGACTTGTGGTTAAAGGTTATGCCCAAACTTATGGGGTAGATTATGATGAAACCTTTAGTCTAGTTGCTAAGATGTCTACAATTAGAACTCTAATTGCTATTGCCACTTCTAAAGGATGGAAGTTGTCACAATTACATGTGAAGAATGCATTTCTGAATGGATATATTGTAGATGAAGTATACATGGAGAAACCAGAGGGTTTCATGGATTCAATTGGATCTGATTATGTATTGAAGCTCAAGAGAGCTTTGTATGGTTTGAAGCAGGCCCCAAAAGCATGGAATTATAGGCTTGTTAAGTTCTTGAATGAATGTGGATATCAAGCTTCAAAAGCAGATAGTAGCTTGCTAGTGAAGGCAAGTGAGGATGGGTTTATATACATGTGTATTTATGTTGATGATATTATTGTCACAGGTACAGATGCTCAAGGAATGAAGGAACTTAAGAAGCAAATAGAGAAGGAGTTTAAGATAAGTGATTTGGGAAACTTATCTTATTTCTTAGGAATGTAGATTGTGTGTACTCAACATGGAGTATATGTTACACAAGAGTGATACTTGAAGAATCTTTTGGTCAAGTTCAACATGGAAGATTGCAAGTATTCAACCACACCATTGGAGGTAAATCATAAACTGAGCAAATATGGAGGAGAAGAATTTAATGAAATGAAGAAATATCAGAGTTTGGTAGGTAGTTTGATCTATGCTACCTTGACAAGACCAGACCTATCATATGCAGTTGGTGTTTTACCACAATTTATGCATTGTTCAAAGAAAACTCATTAGATTGTAGCTCAAAGGGTACTCAGATATATCAAGGGAACTCTGAGTGAATGTTTGTATTATGGTTTTACTTCTGACACAAGAATCAAAATGTCTAGTGATGTAGATTGGGCAGGTAATTCAGATGATAGAAGGTCTACTCATGGTTATCTCTGTTATATTGGAGATAAGTTAGTTTCTTGGTGCTCAAAGAAGCAACATACAATTGCCTTGTCATCCACAGAAGCGGAGTATAAAGGAATGGTAGAGGCTGCAAAGGAAGTGATATGGTTAAAGACCTTATTGAAAAGTTTTGGAACTGATCAGAGTATTCCAATTATTTTTGGAGACAACGAGTTCATTATATTTGGCAGCTAATCCTATTTTTCATGCCAGGACTAAACACATAGAGATATATTATCATTTATTGAGAGAAAAGGTACTTGACAAAGAGATTGAAGTTGTTTATACATCAACAAAAGATCAAGTTGCAGATATGTTGACAAAAAGCTTAGATGGACCTAAGCTACAGAAGTTCAAAGAGATGGTAGGAATAAAGAGAAATGGCATAATCACAATAAGTCATTGAGGGGGAGTTGTTGGAGCAAAGCAATCCCTAATTCGTGATTATGAAGAACATGGAGCAAGTTAGAAAATAAAATGAAGTCAAATAAGTCACTTGAGAAAGTGAAGAGATCTAAGAAGTGCAGTTTGTATACATATGTACATTATAGATGAAACTTCTTGTACTATGAGTATAGATGGTCTTTAGAATGCTAAAGAGTAATGTAATAGATGCACAATGAGTCTAGAATCATATGTATATAAGTCAATTATGTAAAGAAATGAGTGTGAGAGTCATTAGAAGCTAAGTTTCCATGAGATAGATGTGTAGAAAGCTATCTTTCTGAGTTAGCATCGCGTCTATCTCCGATTTCTCTAAGCCTAATCAAGTGGATCAGGAAATCTTTTGTACACATCTAATCTAGAAACTAATCAAGCTATGTTCAAAGTTTCATGGTCTAATTCCTTTCAGATTGTGTGTATGATCAATAGGAACATGTATATGTAAAGTCTACAAGTAGACCTCTCAAAGTTGCACATTTTTTGGTGTTAATGTTTTGCTTGGATTTCGATGCACAGTGTAAAGTTTTTTATCAATGAGCATTCAAAATCTAAGTTGGAAGGTAAAGAAGCTATGGCTAAAAGCATTTAGCAAACCGGGACTTGTGCAATGAGAAACCAATATTAGAAGTTGACTATGTCAAAGTCGCTTGTTCAAGAAGACAATTTTTGACATACCTTTGATCTTAATGATAAAATCAGATTTTTAATAATTATTTTGAAGGTCTAATTGTCGATATGATTGCACAAAGGTAGCATAGAGGTATGTATATCATTAGATTGAAGAAATTTGAAGATATGTGTAGTCAATTTCTGAAGCAGACTTCTTAAAGAAGAATAAATTTCACTTAGAGAAGTGATTGTGAATGATTTTGTAAAACAAGGTAACATTTATATAGAGATGTTCTTAAATCAGTATAGATCAAGCCTTTGGAGATTTAGAGGTCTCCAACACTAAGGACCTAGACATGATATTCAAGGCATACCACACTGATCTTCAAGTGTGGACAAGTGGCCACTCATCTTCCAACCCCACGGTATGGGGAGTGCATGTGGATCCTACCCCTAAGGAACTAGACATGATATTCAAGGCATATCACACTCATCTTCAAGTGTGGAAAAGTTTACAAAATAGCGAACCTTTAGGGGATTTAGAGATTTAACAAAACAAACTTTGTGTAAAGATGGTGGAAGCATCTCGTGCTATGTTTGAGGCCAACAAACTTTTCAATATCTCCATATCCATCAAGCTTGCGAAGCACTTTTAGGGCATATGAGGACAATTAGAGCAAGTGGTGTCTAGGTAAGGAGACATAGCATCCCAAGCGGCTCCTTCCATCTACAAAAAAAAAAGAGAGGAAGCTCTACCCTTCAATGATCTTAAGTTCCCAACTCTGTCAAGTTTAGAATACCTCCTACCATTACCAAGTACTATCAAACATTCTTATGGGAAATTTAGGAAGGGAAATGGGGTAAGGAAGAAGGGAATCCCCCACCCATTGAAGAGTGCATTGGTTCATACGAAAAATTCCTATTATATATTCCATCTCTATATGAAACCATTGGACTATCAACAAGACGAGGGATTGGACTTTGAGTCCAATTCCTTCATGAATTGCCTCAATTCAGTCTATCACGGGATTCTAAATCTATCCACATGGCAAGAATGACAATGTTGGAAAAAGAGTTAGCATTCATTATCCCTACAAACATTGATGCTCTAAAAAACACTATGGTGTGATGTCATATCAAATTAGAAGATTTGTTAAAGGTAAAACTAGAACTATGGAAGCATGTGGTGGACCAAGTTCCATAAATAGGTTTGTTACATCTCATGGTAGGATCTAAAAGCAAAGTTCTTGAGATCCCTCTAGATTAAGTAGGATACATCAGTCAAGGTGAAGATGGAAACATGTATCTTCATATAAGTAATAAGGGATACACCACCAAAGAAATCATAGATTCAAGTGTCAGTGTTGTTATTGCTACTACATCCTTATGGGTATGGTGGGACATACTAGCCATGAGACCCACAAGAATGAAGCTCTAGATGGTGGAGGGCCATATAGAGTGAACATTAGATTGCTTTAAAGGATTTTACTCATCACATGTGGAGTGAACTTGAGCACACATTTTATATATAAAAATTTGGAAAAGAAAAAGCATATGAGATGATTCTCGGGAGACCCTTTCCATGTTAACTAAAAATTATGCAAGACTAGGGTACCAAATTCTTGTACTTGCAACACTTAGGGTTTATGAACAAGGTGAACTTGAAGGACTAATCATTTAGATATTTTCAACACCTACAGTGGAATTCCATTCGTAAGACATGAAAAATTAATGCTTTCTGACTCTATGGACACTTTGAATCCTCCATTGATTTACAAAGATACCAGGTTATGCATTTGTAAAGTAGCTGAAGCCAAAGAAAAAATATTAATGCTAATCAACAAGGACATAATACTAATCCATGAGTGATAGAAGACTTATCTTACAGCCCAATGATCTTTCCAAATGAGGAGTTTGAGCCTCATGGCTGGATAAAGATAATTGCAACCACTCAAAGAAGGGACTACTATGAGTGGTTAGATGATGACTTCTGAAGTGGTCGACCAAAAAAAGAAGAGTGTAAAACCCAAAGCAAAAAGAATGAGTCTCTCATTTGAGAAAATTCAAGAAGTATGAGATTGATGATTGGAAGATCTTGGTACAATGCCTAAGTGCAAAGCTTCTACAAGACATGCATATAATAATAAGGAGATCACAAGGAAATTTTTGGTGACCATTGAAGGCTAACAAGAGAGATGCACTTAAATAGGTGATGAACTAAGCCTAGAGGAAGAGGAATAGTTGATAACTCTATTACAAAAATATCAAGATGAAAAGGATATCATATATCTATAATTACACTTATGCTTCAAAAAACAAGGAGGAAATCAATACACTAAAGGAAGAAAGGTTCATTTATGAAATTGAACATACTAAATGGTACTCTTGATTTTGGTGGTTCCTAAGAAAAATGACAAGCTGCACATTTTCATCAACTTGCAAAAGGCTAATGAAACCACCATAAGGGATATCTATCTACTTCCATCACATAAAACGACAAGAATGGGTGGAAGTAATACAACTTCCTTCATGTATTCTTAGGCTACAATCAGGTAGATATTGCACTAAAAGATCAAAATAAGATGGCCTTCACTACTCAATGAGGAATTTACGCTTCTTGCATGATGCCTTTGGGATGCACCAATTCATAGAACATGTTTTAATGGTTGATGTGCCATGTCTTTGAAGAATTGTGGAAAAATTTGGACGAACCTCACCTATACAAACTTCTTGAGCATCTACCTTGAGCCACTTCTAGGTACTAATTATTTTTCCAGTCATCACATCCACACTTGCATTTAAAGAAATACTCACAATAAATTTCTATACTATTTATCTTTTTTTTCTTTGCATAATATGATCACTCACTCCAAATATAGTGGAACGAAAATTGGTGCATTTTTTGATATCATAGGATACCACTTAGAATTGAGATAGAAACCATTATTCGATATGTAACAATTGGAACAAAAGTCACATAAAAGCAAAAGATTGAGGACTTATTCGAAAACATAATAGTATAGAAGCAAGGAGTCATGGTTCTAGTCAACATAGCAAGGGAGTCCTCATTAGGTGGAAATTAAAGAGAATTTCAACCTTACTTTGAGCAAGGGATAAATGTTTCTAAATAGAATTCCCATAGTATCTCTTAAACACTTTCCTTAGTTTAACCTTCTCGATGATGGACTTACTCACTTGCTATTTCGGATGGGTTTTATGGTTTGCCATTGAGGTGGGTGCATTGTTTAAAAGGGATTGGTTGAACTATATGAAAAAATATAGGTGGATAGAAAGTAAAAGACATTAATCCTAGATGGAATCATTGCGACTCAATAAAACTGAATGTAGGGACCAAATTTTCATATGAACTAAAGTTAACATATGAAGAAGATAGCATACACCACATGAAAGAGATTACTTAGAAAATTAATTCAAGCTATTGTCTCAATGTTACATGCCATCTTGCAAAAGACTTCCCATCCAAGGTTAAACAAGAGAAGAAGCCCTAGAATTCCCAAAAACCCTGATGTAGGATAATAACTTTATTGAAAATCCAAAAGGAGGACGAGATCCAACTCAAAACATTCAAAAGCCCCAATCAATGGAACAACAAGTAACAACAATTATGGGATCCAATAAATTCTTCTATTTCCCTAATCTATTAATAGAATATAATAATAATAATAATAATAATAATAATAATAATAATAATAATAATAATAATGTAAAGGTTGTGACTAAATTTCTTGTTGATTGAGACCATAGTTGGGTTCACTAAAATTATCCCTCATTAATCTCACTATCACTAATGTGTATGGGTCCTAATTTCAAAGATTATGAAATATTTGGAAGTGAATCTTGCCTCAAATCTAGTCATTTATGTTTGATTCAAACCTACTGATTTATATTTCAATCATCATATAACACTACAATATCCAATCCCTTTAGTTTTCTCTTTGAATATAACAAATTCCCAAAAGTTCTATATACATGGATGCCCTACAATTAATAATTCTCTCCTTCATTATAACTTAATCTAAGACACGATAAGTGCTAAGATACATTCTATCTTAGAACATAAATTCTTGAACCTAGAAAGGAACTGAATCAAGATACATAAATCCATTTCAAATTCTCTCGTTGAGGTGAATAACAAGCTTGAGAATTGTAGGATATTTGAGATCAATCATAAGTGCATAATTTAGAAGAATTTTAGCGATAATGGAAACACTCTCAATAAAAACGTTACAGACCAAAATATAGTGATTGAGCTCCATGTGGCCAAAGATTAGACAGAGAATGCCCAAATTTTCTTTAATTAACACAAGGATAAAATAATAAATCTATTTTAATATCATGAATTCCAATAGAACTAAAAATTTGATAGTGAGACAAACAATGATCCATAAACGAACACATCTTTGTTTGCTTCTCAAAATCTATTTGAGAAAACTCATAAATATAGAGGTTTAATCTCCAATATTAGAATGACTTGAGGGGATAGACTACTTTTACCCTCTTAATTCTAGAAAGTTAATTAACTTTATAAGAAAACTCAAGACTAACAAAACACGTTATCTTTATGGTATCCCTATTCAAATCATTCAATGCTTTCAATGGTAGTTCACTCTCCACTTTTGGAAATCTATAATAGAGCTATAAATAAGGAGTTCCTCTAGGATAGTATCATCTACAAAGTGATTACGTTCATGCACAAAAAGTCCTTATTGAACCCTCTCATCTTAATTCATTCATGCATTGATGATGCTCCCTTTTTACTCTCTTCTATTCCATTGAAGAGGATATCACGCATTTTATGGATATGCACAACAGTGTAAATAATTTCTATCTTATCATTACTAGGGCCACTGAATGGTTTCATGATACCACCAAAGACTTGCATACTTTTTGTTTTGAAAACATACCTCAAATTAACCATAGTTCAAGTATTTTAGTTTTGAGCTTCCCTTCCAAGATCTTCACTTGATCTTTAAATAGAACAAAAAAGTAATCATCTTTAAAAGTTTTAATATTCTCATGTGGGATTTCACCTCACCCAAAAAATGGAATTTATTCATAAAGAAATTCATTCATGATCTTAATTTGTCAAAGAAACTAACTTTGGGCTTGATCTCAACAATAACTATTAGCGTATCCACTCTTTGGTTTATTATCTTGCCTATTTGATGCCCACTATTTACTAGATTAATTAACACAAGATTTCCTTTAGTGATTTTGTATGGGATGTAATAGATGAGAAGAAAAGGATTCATAAAATGTGATGAGAGATTTGTACCCTAAGAAGTAGCCCCACGGGATGAGGACTAGTTGAATTCCATGCTATCACTCTCACGTTTTCCATAATGGAGATCCTTAGACCTATCAAATCCGAACTATTTGTATCCCTCGAAATTCATATTCAAGTTACTTCTCTCTCAAGGCATTTCTTTCTTGGTAGGGCCTTATGATGTCTAAGTGCTCCACCCAATTTATGAATGTTGAAAACTTGCGTTTTATATTTAAAGAGATAATGGGAAAGAAGGGTTGTTCTTGAGTCCCAATGAAAGAGGCATATATTTGTTCTAGCCATCCATCAAATTCTTGTTGCAGTTTAAGGTTTGTGAAAGCACACGAACAACACAAGGAAGAAGAAGAAGATTCAAGCACAACACACAATACTGAATGTATTATCAAGAGAGTTTACAATGATACGTGACCCGTTAGGGTTATAAGCATATATACAAAAAAGGGGGGGGGGGGACTCCTAAAGAGGGGAAAAAGTGCATCGATGGTCCTACTGTGTTCACACACATCACTATCAAAATATATCAGCAAATTCCCCCTAGGCATGATGCGGTGAACAAGGAGCTAGCCATCATGTATAAGGAAGTGCCAAACTATGTGGAATCAATCCAGAAAAGGAAGTAAGCCCAAAGCTTTGAGGAAAGCATAAGAATTCTCCCTAGGTAGTGCGTTTGTGAAAAGGTCTCCAAAGTTCTCTTGTGTGGGCACATATACCAAACTGATCTCTCTAGCATAGAACCTCTCCTTGAAATAATGATAGTGCAACTCAATGTGCTTAGTGCAAGCATGGAACACATGGTTACTCACAATTGCCAATGTGCTCTGACTCTGAATGAAGATGGTGGTGGTATAAGACTGACCAACATCCAAATTAGGGATAAGGCCTCTACGCCACACACACCCAATAGCCGCTATGAAAGATTCCCTATACTTAGCCTCACAACTAGAAGTGTCCATAGTAGGTTACTTCCTCCTCAACCAAGATATGCATGAGCTACAGAGCATGAAGCAAAGCCCATCAGTGGACACACAAGTTTCATAGCAACTAGCCCAGTTAGAGTTAGAAAAAAAATACAAATCTGGCAGTAGTGGTGTCCCCTTGAGATAAAACAATCCAATTAACCAGGTACCACTAAAGTAGCAAAAGATGCACTTCACCACTTGCCAATGCTTCACACACTACAACAGATCGATGGTATACCGAGGTTTCTACCGAGGAAAATGAACGCGGCTTTAATTGCCGCGACGCCGGTGTAGAGGTCGGTCTCCGCGTCGATACGAAAGGGTCGATATAGGTGCCGGTATAGACGTCGGTAAAAGCATCGGTATATGCATCGGTACATGCGTCGGTATAAGCGTCAATATAAGCGTCGGAAATTGGTTCCTGCTGCACACCCCCCTGGGCGTACCGATGGTTATTCCGATGACACTACTGGGAGTACCGTCGCTTATATCGACGACCATACCTGCAAAATTTTTTTTGGGCAGAATGTTTTGTCTTTTGCTACAGCAACATTACCATGATGTTGCTGAACAAAAGACAATACACTTTGCACAAAAAAAACCGAGTACATGTGATGTGTACTCTAATGACAACCGAAATATGATTTCATGAAACAGAGTATTATTGTACACAAAAGAGATCGATAATCAGAATGAACAATGAACCATGTACAAAAGAAGTTATATATTTCAATAATGAAGCAAGTACAAGAGTGTGGCAAACCACTGTCATATATGACGCTTTTACAAAATGTGGCAAAACAATGTATTGCCATATGGAAATCAAATACAAAATATTGGTCTTCCACTGCCATACACATGCAAAGAACGTTCCATATCAACAGTCCTGCAACAAAGAACAATAATGGAATGAGATAAATTCACATGAAAATTACAAACAAGTAAAAACCAAGTTTATAAATTAATTACCTCATCGCAAACGCTCCCATGAAACTACCGCACCGCGTCCCTCCAAGTCCTGCAATAGTGTAGTCAACCCATGACTATATCCATAAGACTCCTCCGATCATGTTGGAGGATGACCCATTGCCTGTTCCTAAAACAAATATAAAAAGATTAGAGAAATATATATGAGAAATTTAACACAAATAAATTCTATAAATGAAATGGTACTTACAAACTCATGACACATCGTGTCATATCCGCCGCTGCCCAAATGTGACGGTCCAATCGTGTCTAGACGTGTGGCTACGGCATTTCGCTGCTGGCCATATCGATCAGGAGTCTGCTGCTGCTCATCACGAATCATGTCCCACTCCTCACCATCTAACCACACAGGCTTTGGTAAGCCTTCTCTGAATGCATCACGAGCCTCGGATCGTCGATGCGACATGACCTCACGTGCGGTATGCAGAATCCACTCTGAATCCCACAATTGTTTCCAATCGCTAGATTTCATTTGGTATTGCGCTTGTCGACCAATTTGTCCTTCACGTAAAACATGCCCATCAGGCAAATATCTATGATGTCCTTCATAGACAGTTTTACGTAGTGCTTTGGAATAGCGTGCTTCGAGTCGTGGTCCGCATAAAGGACAAGCATGGTAACCCGAAATCGATAAACCTGAACATTCACCATAACAAGGCCAATCATGCATTGTCCACATAAGTATGCCTTTCACTCGCACGTCTCGTCTTCTTATAGGTTGAGACATGTCACGCACAGTGATCTCATCCCATAAAATGCGCAGTTCTTCTACAAGTGGTGCAAGATATACATCCATATTTTTTACCTTATACTTACCTGGTACAATAAGAGCTAATAATAAGTGACCTTTCTTTGTGGCCAACCATGGTGGGATATTATAATTGACCAAACATACAGGCCATGTGCTCCATGAAGAACTGCGTAATCCAAATGGATTCACTCCATCCATAGCTAGGCCTAGACGTATGGACCAAGGCTCACTAGCAAACTCTGGCCACTTACTATCTATGTGCTTCCAAGCATCAGAGTCAGCTGGCACTCGCATTACATTATCTGTAGACCTGCTGTTTGTATGCCATGACATTAACTCAGCTATAGATTTGCATCTAAACATGTTCTTAATTCGTGGAATGATAGGAAAGTGGCGAAGAACCTTTGTGGGGATTGCTTCGCCTATAACGTCTTCTCTAAATCTATTTGCTCCACACTTTGGACATACGTGGAGATGCTCATACTCATTCCGAAAGAGAATGCAATCATTCGGACACGCATGAATTTTCGTATAATCCATTCCATATGTTCATTCTGTGTAATATTATTAGTGCTTGCTTCTATGTCTAATTGCCTTTTTGCTCTCTTTTGTCCACGAGATGTTACCGGTGCAATGTCATTTGGATCCATCGACTCACCTGGGGGACCATGCGAATGATAGCATAGGTTTTCCAGTCGACTCCTATCAAAGGATCCATACTCTCTAACATGTGCAATACAAATCCGTGGTTTCCGATAAATTTGATACTTGCACTGTGTGGAAGGACATGCCATTCTCTCTTCAGGATCCAAAGAAGCCATCTGCTACAATATGGACATTTTAGAATATTTTAGAACATTTCTTTTTTTATTAAACCTAAAAATCTAACTCTTAAAGACCTAAATACTTAAATACCTATTAAAACTTAAAATCCTAGTTTTAAAATCCTAATCTATATAGCTATCCTATTTTATCTATATATTCGGATTTTTTCTTGATTTTTTATATATACCTATCTATATATGTGTATATGTATATATATGTGAATATAGATAGGTATATAAGTATGTGTGTTTGTGTATTTATATATTTATTTATATATTCAGATTTTTTCTTTATTTAATTATATTTAATTATATATATTTAATTAAATAATTTAAAACACTAGTTCTTTTTATATTTATTTATGTATATAATTATCTTATTTTATATATATATTTATTTATATATTCAAATTTTTTTCTTACGTAATCCTATTTTTATATATTTAATTTTATATATTTAATTATAAATATTTAATTAATTTATTTAAAACACTATTTCTTTTTATATTTATTTATGTATATAATTATCTTATTATATATATATATTTATTTATATATTCAGATTTTTTTTCCTTACGTAATCCTATTTTTATATATTTAATTTTATATATTTAATTATATATATTTAATTAAATTATTTAAAACACTAGTTCTTTTTATATTTATTTATGTATATAATTATCTTATTTTATATATATATTTATTTATATATTCAGATTTCTTTTCCTTACGTAATCCTATTTTTATATATTTAATTTTATATATTTAATTATATATATTTAATTAAAACCTAATCTTAAAATTCTATGTATATTTTTGTATGCATGTGTATCTACATGTATGTATGTATTATATGTATATGTGTGTTTGTGTATATATGTAATCTACATATTAAAATCCTAAAACCCTAATCAGAAAGACTTAGACTTAAATCTGAAATACTAAACCCTAAAACCCTAATCTTAAATATGTAGACCTAAAATATGTATATTTCTGTATACATGTGTATATACATGTATATATGTATTACATGTGCATGTGTATGTGTGCATATATCTTATGTAGGTGTTATAACCCTAAAACCCTAATCTTAAAGATTTAAATCTAAAATATGTATATTTTTGTATGCATGTGTATCTACATGTATGCATGTATAATATATATATGTGTGCTTGTGTATATATGTTATCTACGTATTTATTTATATATTGAGATTTTTTTTCCTTACATAATCCTATTTTTATATATTTAATTTTATATATTTAATTAATTATTTAAAACACTAGTTCTTTTTATATTTATTTATGTATATAATTATCTTATTTTATATATATATTTATTTATATATTCAGATTTTTTTTCCTATTTTTATATATTTAATTTTATATATTTAATTATAAATATTTAATTAAATTATTTAAAACACTAGTTCTTTTTATATTTATTTATGTATATAATTATCTTATTTTATATATATATATTTATTTATATATTCAGATTTTTCTTCCTTACGTAATCCTATTTTTATATATTTATTTTTATATATTTAATTATATATATTTAATTAAACCCTAATCTTAAAATTCTGTGTATATTTTTGTATGCATGTGTATCTACATGTATGTATGTATTATATGTATATGTGTGTTTGTGTATATATGTAATCTACGTATTAAAATCCTAAAACCCTAATCAGAAAGACTTAGACTTAAATCTGAAATACTAAACCCTAAAACCTTAATCTTAAATATCTAGACCTAAAACCCTAAAACCCTAATCTTAAATATTTAACCCTAAAACCCTAATCCTATCTAAAACCCTAAAACTCTAATCTTAAATATTTAACCCTAAAACCCTACTCCTATTTTTGTATATTTGATGTAAAACAAAAACTTCAAAATAAAAATAGGATTATATGTGTGTATGTATGCATGTGTGTATATATGTGTGTGTATGTATGCATGTGTACATGTGTGTGTATACGTGTATACATGTGTGTGTATGTGTATGTGTGTGTATGTAGGCATGCATGTGTGTGCATGTGTGTGTACGTGTGTGTATGTATGCATGCATGTATGTGTATGTGTGTGTATGTGTATGCATGCGTATACATGTGTGTGTATGTATACATGCATGTGTGTATATGTGTGTATGTATGCATGTGTGTATATATGTGTGTATGCATGCATGCCGGTATATGTGTGTGTATGTATGCATGCATGTGTGTATATGTGTGTATATATGCGTGTGTGTATGTATGTGTGTATATGTGTGTGTGTGTATGTGTATGTATGCATATGTGTATATATGTGTGTGTATGTATGTGTGTATGCATGTGTGTGTATATATGCATGTGTGTAAATCTATGTGTGTGTGTATGCATGCATATGTGTATATGTGTGTGTGTATGTAAGCATGCATGTGTGTATAGGTGTGTGTATGTAAGCATGCATGTGTGTATAGGTGTGTGTATGTAAGCATGCATGTGTGTACATATATGTGTGTATGTATGCATGTGTAAATTAATGTGTATCTTCCTTTCTCTTCTCTCTCTCTTTCTTTCTCTCTCTCTTTCTTTCTTTCTCTCTCTCTCTCTTTCTTTTTCTCTCTCTCTCTCTCACTCTCTTTCTTTCTCTCTCTCTCTCTCTCTCTCTCTCTCTCTCTCTCTCCTTCTCTCTCTATCAATAGCGAATAAAAGAATCACTTACAAGTATATCTCTTTTTGAATCGTTGTCGTCAAAGCATAATGTAGGTCGTCTCTCGTCCAATTCCAAACAATCGACGCCAACGAACTTCTGCAAAATCAACGAAAAGAGAAATTAGAAACCCTAAAGCATAGAGAAACACAAATGCTAACAGTACGCGCAGCACCTACCAATATGTGAGAGCTAAGCCGAGAGAGAGTGTGTGTGTAGAGAGAGAGATCCGTGTGTGTGTGTGCACAAGACAATGCAGGTTCGCGCACGCAAGTTCGACAGTAGAACGACAGTACTCAAACACGCGCAGAAATGTGAAGTTTTGCTCTCGAGTTCGCGGTATGTTTAAAAATTTGCCGCCGGTATAGGCGTCGGTATACGCGTCGGTAGTTGCCAGTAATTTACCGGCGCGCATACCGACGCTCATACCGACGCTCATACCGACGCTCATACTGACACCTATACCGGTGGCGGCGGGCCACACCGACGATCCATTTAAAATGGTCATACCGACGGTCACTTGACCGTCGGTATCTTTTAGTGAGATTTTTCGAGGTTTATACCGACGCCGACTATGACCGTCGGTATATGCAGCGTCGTATGCCCCTCATATGTTGTAGTGACACCTAGGAAATGCATAAACTTACCCATCTATGAGACAACAAACTGAATATTTGGCCGCGTAATGCATAAGTAAATCAAGAACCCAATAGTGTGTTGATAGAGAATAATATCAAATGCATCTCCAACATCATGAAGACTCAATCCTAAACCCGTCTCCATAGGATTGGAAATAGGTTTGTAGTCTTGAATTCCAAAATCCTGCAATAATGTGTCAATATATATTGTTTGACACAAAGCTATTCCACCATCAACTTGCATAAGCTGAATACCCAAATATTGATGAAAATTCCCTAAATTTGACATCTAAAATGAGGCATGAAAATCAGTCTTAAAATTAGCAATATGCTTCTCATGAGGACCAGTGAGCATCATGTCACCAACATAGATATGAATGATCTGAAGCACATCATTTGCATGCTTAAGATATAAGGTACTCTTAGTTGGAGTGTTCTCAAAACCATGTGCAATCAGGCAAGCACGCATCTTTTCATACCAAGCACATGGTGCTTGCTTCAAACCATATAATGCCTTTTTCAACCTGCACACTTTATTTTCATACCCTTTCTACATAGAACCATGGGGCTAAAGAACATACACTTCTTCATGGAAGTCACCATTTAGAAATGCAATTTTAATGTCCAACTGATGTATGTTCCAACCAAGATGAGCTGCAAGTGCAGAAATGCTATGAACATACTCACTCAGCATGCAGGTGCAAAGGTCTCACCAAAATCAATGCCTCTTTCTTGAGCATAACCTCTTGCAACAAGCCTAGCCTTATACCGGTCAACTGTTCCATCGGGCTTATGCTTCAACTTGTATACCCACTTAGTTCTTATGGCCTTCTTGCTGGGAGGTAAGTCACATAAGGGCATGGTATCATTTTTCATAATAGCATCATATTGTCATTGCATGTCAGCCATCCAAGTTTCATAATTTTGTGCTTCATAAAAAAAAATAGGCTCATTCTCATCACAAAGACTAGAGGCAACCATAGCACAGCAATCTAATGCAAAACAAGCACTATGAGAGCCTGAACAAGTACAATATGATAGAGGTGCATCTAATTTGCTATCTTGCAAAATGTGCACTAGCCATTTAGGCATAGTGTTTGCCTCCTCTATATCAGTTCTCTTATAAATAAGCGCATCATAGAAATTTGCATTAGAAATGGAATGATCATCATCATCATTATCATATGAAACCTATAAGGGTTGAAAAATTGCCTTTTTTTTTACCAGCACTAGACCACTCACCTATAAAAGAGGCAACAAAGTGTCATACACATCTTTGGAGCTAACTCATGTCTTATTAGTACATGCAAGTAATGACTAAATAGCATATTCCTCAAAAACAACATCACGGCTAACCAAAATGTCTTTGGTCTATGGATGATCCAGATGATAGCCTTTGCTTTCAAAACTCTACCCAACGAAAGTACATTTCACTAATTTTTCATCCGATTTCCTATGTTGTTGTTGAGGCACTAATGCATATGCCACACAAATAAAGACATGCAAGTGAGCAACAGATGGCTTGCAACCATGCCAATCCTCATATGGAGTGATAGATTGCAACGCTTTAGTGGGACACATGTTATGTACATATTTTGCATGCATAACAACCTCAAGCCAAAAACTATGTGGTAAAGCCTGTCTCTTGACCATACACCTCACCATCTCCATGAGTGACCTGTTTTTCATTTTAGCAACTCCATTTAGTTGAGTTATATATGGCACAACACAATGATGTTTTATCCCACGTTCGGCCAAAAATGCATTAAAATTAGAAGACATATATTCCCCCCTCGATAAGAATGGAGGGTGACCATTTTACATGTTGATAGATTTTCAGCCAAAACTAGAAACTGTTTGAAGTACATAAACACTTCCAACTTTTCTTTCAATGGATAAACTCATGCACTTTTGGATAAATCATCAAGAGATTCATAAAGTAAAGATAGTTCCCAAAGGAGGATGGTTGCATAGGACCATAGACATCACTATGAATAAGTTGCAATTTTTTAGTAGCTCGAACTGAACCATCTTTTTGGAATGAGGAATGTTGCACTTTGCCCAAAATACAACCTTCACTTACCTGTTTACCATGTGCCTCAAGTTGGGGTAGAGAGGACATCGTTTGAGATTTTTGCAGGTGTAGCAAACTAGAAAACTTCAGATGACCAAAGCATGCATCTTGAAGCTTTGCATCTGACATAGCCTGAGAATCTTGAACTTCACATGTTGAATCATTCACATGTTCTTCATAATCTATGAGCTTGTACAACCCATGACATAAAATGCCAGAAGCAATAACCATAGTTCCATTTGAGAGATCATGAATTGTACATTTATCATCAAAAAATTTCCCAACCAAGTCAATCTTAGCTAATGTTGAAACTCATAAGAGATTTTTCTTGATCCCTAGCAGAAACAAAGCATCTGACAGTGTAAAAGAACTACCATCAACAGTTGTCAAAATGATCTTACCAAGTCCCATGACAAGATACAAGGAGTGGCATGCACATGTGACAGTATTCGCTGTAGGGGCAGGCTCAAGCGAAGTGAAGAAAATACACTCCAAGGTAATATGTTTGGTTCTCGACTATCAAAGTACCAAATACCTGAGTCTACTCCAGACATACACAGATCATGAGAAGATGGGTTATAACTTCAAATAGTAGTAAATGCCTATTCTTCATTTTTCATTTTGGACAACTCTTTATGACATGATCATTTCCTTTATAGTATTTGCAAATGAATTTCTTATTTTTTATTTTTTTCTCATCTCTATCATCCTTCTTTGATTGTGCTGAATTTGCAGACTTCTACTTACTAGTAGATGAGATCCGTTTATGTTTGCCCTTCTCCCTACACAAGAAAGCTTGATTTGCAACACACATAATGGACCAGGTCTACCTAGACTGATCTTCATGCAATAGAATAGAAATTAACTCCTCAAATGTTAAGGCATTTGGATTGCCTTTCATCATCAATCGAAGAGTAGAAGCAAAACTCTCATATGAATCTCAAAGACCATTCAAAACAGTCTGGAGAATTTAACAGTCAAGGAAGACTTTATTAGCAAAAATCACTACTCCTTCGAATCTTTGATCTTTCTCAAAAAACTATCCATGGAATTTCCTTCATTCATGTGCTCACTCTCCAAGTGTTTTTAGAGGTAAGCAACATGAGCTTCATTCATTGCCTAGTATAATGTTGTAAGTTGTATCCTAAGCACCCTTTTTTGTTCTGCAAGAGCGAATGTGAGGAATAATGACATGTTTGACAGACAATCTTATCAATGCATGTGCTTGAGCATTTCTTCCATTCCAACAAAGCCATTCTATAGTAGGTGCTGTAAGAACCACAATATGAATAGGAACATAAAGAATATCACCATCTTCAATGCCATCCACATCATCTTTAGTAATTGTATGTGCAGGTGTAATAGGATGTTTTTCAACACCCTCCACAATATTCCATAGTCCTTTTGCAACCAATACTTGACAAATCATATAAACCCATAATGGGTTATTGGTAACATCCAATGTATCCTCAACAGCTAGCATACAAAACACATCACTACTTTCAGCCATGGCCACTAACTAAAATACTGTAATGCAGAAAAATGATTCTGCTCAAAAGTTGAAAAAAACTAGCCTATCGAGTTCTACTAAACATAAACCATACTTCAAGGCAGTTATATTGGGGAACCAAAACTTGTATATATCTTTGGCAGAAGAAATGAAATTGCTTGCATAGGCACTACAATAATGCAATCTGAGGCCAAAACAAGCTTGGAACTTCTAATCTCCCTTAGTATGATCACCAATTTTCATGTGATTTTGAGACTGTGACCAGAGGGGCGTCGACAATTCCCTAGATGATGCAGGGACTTGCTCAGATACGAATTGTTGGAGTTTGAGGTTTGTGGAAGGACGCGAACAACATAGGGAAGAAGAGGAAGCTTGGAGCACAACACACAATACTGGATGTATTATCAAGAGAATGTACAAAGATAAGTGACTCGTTAGGGTTATAGGCATACATACAAGGGAGGGGACTCCTAAAGAGGGAAAAACGTGCCTCTAAGGTCCTAGTGTTTTCACACACATCACTACCTAAATATATCAACAATTCCATACCTTGAAGAAAAAACATATCTCTAGAACTAAGCATTTCAAAAAATGGTTTCTAGATATTTAATGAACTTGCCCGAAGAACTTACTATACCCTACCTACAAAGACCTAAAGAATTCATGTTAGATCTCTAAAAATGATTATGATAGATTTCAAACTAGATAGCAATTCCATAGATTTGATGATACTATCATTTCTCTAAAACATTTGTGGAATTTTACATGTAAACAAAAATTTGAGAAACCTCCATTTCTAGATCAAATCCAAAACAAAGGAACTACCAAATATTTTGGTAGTGATGTCTGTAAACACAAATTTAACTTTGTCCCTTTTTAGGAGGTATTTCCCCTTACTTTGTATATATGCCACTAACTATTAAAGGTCAACTTATCTCTATACATGCCATACTTGAAAATCCACCATTTTTTGCACCTAAGAATCTACTTCTTCCTCCTATTGTTATTTACATTCTTACCTACAAATCCTAGTTATTGGTATCAAAGCACGACATAGCTCCTTGAAGCACGTTGCTTCCACACTCCTACTCACTTTATTAGATCACAAAAAACTTTAACGAGTATGTTCAGGGTTTTGTATACTTCGAGATAGTTTGTAGGTAGGTTTGCATAGCTCCATAGTTGATTTGATCTCCTTTTGATGTACGAACATATATCTTAGTCATTGTGTAGGTAATCTCATCATGTTGTGATAATGTTTCTTCAAGTTTCTATTCACGTGTAGAAGTGGTCCAAAGTCTAAAGGCATAAGAAAGCTCCATTCTATAATTTTGATCAATTGTTTTGGAGGAATATTGAATTTTCTATATGAGTAATCCATAAACCATGGCTAGAGAATATTGATCTATTTCATATGTTTGTTCTTGGGGATGAATTGGATGGATCTAACTACCCATGATGGAAAAATATGATGGGATATGTATTCATTGGAAATTGGAAATGGAATATTGTGTATAGTGATGAAATAACCCTATCATAGTTGCAAATGTTCAAACTGTAGTCGATGGAGGTGGTGGAGGATGTTGTAGGTTTGAGTTCTCATGGGATTCCCAATCCTTTCACAACTCAAATTTTGACTATATCATGTACACTATCAACACCCCAACCACTATAGATCAACATCTATAGGATGACAGAGATGCACAAGCACATGCCTTGATTGCTATATCTATCAAGTCTACCATTATCCTTGATATTTGCTTGTGCATAACAACAAATAATGCTTTAAATGCTCTTTCCACACTATATGACACCAAGATTTAGGCTCCTTTTTCATATCCAAAAAAACCTAGAGAGTGAGCATATGAATAAAGGCAGTTTTATGGAATGTTTACTCAAAACTATAAAATATGTGAAGGAGCAATTGTTGATATATTCAGGTAGTGATGTGTGTGAGCACACTAGGACCACCAGGGCACTTTTTTCCTTCTTTAGGTGGTTTTTTCCCCCTGCTTGTATATACACCTATTACCCCAATGGGCTACTTATATTTGTACATTCTCTTGGTATTACATTTAGTATTGTGTGTTGTGATCCAAGCTTCTTCTTCTTCCTTGTGCTGTTCATAGACCTCAAAATCCAACAATTGGTATTAGAGTAGGTCTCCATTTCATCTAGAGCATCGTTGACACCCTCCGATCACAGTATCAGAATTGCACAAAATTTTGTGAGCATACTTAGGGCGATCAAGATTTCAAAATAGCTTTGTTGTGTGGTGTTGAATCATGATCTGAGCTCTTTTCAGCCTTTGAATGCACTATCACAATGCTTGTGTAGGGAATTTTGTCTTTTTGTGCCGAAGATATATACATATTTCCATTTGTTAGTATGAGCATCTCAAAGTTTGTTAAATGTCTAGTAGAACTTGATAGGGTCGTTTTGTTCAACTTTTTGAGATACACTCATTTTTCTCCATCAAGGTATTTTAGCCAATGGCCATGGCTAAAAGCAGTGATGTATTTCGTATGTTGGTTGTTGAGGATAAGTTGGATAGTATCGATTATCCATTCTGGGCTTATATGATGCATCATGTATTGGTTGTAAAAGGATTGTTAAATGTGTAGGGTGTTGAAAAACGTCCTATTACACCTACAAATACAATTATTGAAGGTGATGTAGATGATCTTGAACATGGCAATATTCTTCATGTTCCTGTTCGTGCTATAGTTTTTGCTACACCTACTCTAGAGCAATTTTTTGGGGATGGCAAAAATGCTCAAGCACATGCATTGATAGCCTTGTCTATCAAACATGCCATTATTCCTCACATTTTCTCTTGTAGAACAATAAAGGATGCTTGGGATACACTTACTACTTTATGCTCTGCAAGGAATGAGGCTCCTATTGCTTACCTTCAAAAATAATTGAAGAGTGAGCACATGAATGAAGGAGATTCCATGGATAGATTTTTGACAAAGATAAAAGATTCAAAGGAGCAGTTGGTTTCTGCTGATGAAGTCTTTCCTCACAATTCACTTGTTTAGACTATTATGAATGGTCTTCTAGATTCATATTCGAGTTTTGCTTCTACTCCTTGATTGATAATGAAAGGCAATCCAAATGCCTTAACATTTGAGGAATTAGTCTTTTTTCTCTTCTAGGGAGATCAGTGTAGGCCAAAGAGGCCCATTATGCATGTTGTAGATCAAGCTTTCCTGGCTACTCAGAAGGGCAAAGGTAAATGGAGCTCTTATACTAGTAAGCAGAAATCTACTAGTTCTACACATGCAAAGAACGATGACAAAGCCAAGAAGAAAAAAAAAGAAGAAATTGTTTTGCAAACACTACAAAGGAAATGATAATGCCAAAAAGAGTTGCCCAAAACTAGCTCCAAAAGAGGAAAAGAAGAAAGAGGATGGAATGGTTGTTGCAAAGGCATCTTGTGTAGAAAGAAGAATGGGCATTTACTACTGTTTGTAGTTATGACCCATCTTCACATGAACAATGTATGTTTGTAGTAGACTCAGATGTTTGCTACTTTGATATATGTGTCCCACTAACGCATTGTAGTCTATCACTCCATATGAGGCTTGGCATGTTCATAAGCCATCTATTGCTCACCTGCATGTTTTTTGTTGTCTAGCGTATGCATTAATGCCTAAACAAAAATGTAGGAAATTGGATGATAAAGCAGTGAAATGTATTTTTGTTGGGTATAGTTATGAAAGCAAAGGCTATCGCCTATATCATCCATAAGTTAAATGCATTTTGGTTAGCCGTGATGTTGTTTTTGTGGAAGATGCAATTCACCCATTACATTTCATGTACTAAAGAGACATCAATTAGCTCCAAACACATGTATGAAACTTTGCTACCTCTTTTTATAGCAGGATAGTCTGGTGGTGGTCCTAATGAGGCAACTTCTTAGCCTTTATAGGTTTCATGTGATGATGCAGATCATTCCATTTTTGCGATAGATTTACATGATGGACTTGTTGATGAAAGCTCTGATATTGAAGAGGAAAAGACTATGTCATGGCTATTGCAGACTTTGCGTCATAGAAAATTAGATGCACCTCTATCATAATGTACTCATTCAGGCTCTCATAGTGCTTCTTTTGCATCTGATTCCTATGGTATGGATGCCTTGAGTCTATGTGATGAGAATGAACCAGTTTCATTTGATGAAACACAAAATTCAACAAATTGAATGGCTACTATGCAATAAGAATATGATGCTATCATGAAAGATGGTACATGGTCTTTATATGACTTGCATCTTGGCAAGAAGGCCATTGGCACTAACTGGGTATGGAAGCTAAAGCATAAGACAAATGGAATAGTTGATAGAAATAATGTAAGACTTGTTGAAAAGGGTTATACTCAAGGAAGAGGCATTGATTTTGATGACACCTTTGCTCCTACACGTAGAATGACTACTGTTCCTAGCATCTGTGCACTTGCAACTCTTGCAAACGATGTGCTTATAATCATTATTCCCTATGTTGATCACATGCTCCACAATGGTCCTCATGAGAAGCATATTTCTGATTTGAAGGCTGATTTGCATGCCTTATTTGAGATCTTAGATTTGAGGCATTTGCATGGTTATCTCAGCATTTAGTTTATGCAAGTTGATGGCAGAATAGCTTTGTATCAAACAAAATATATTGACATATTATTGCATTGTTTTGGCCTTGAAGACTCCAAACTTATTGCCACTGTTATGGAGATAGGTTTACGATTGAGTCTTCATGATGCTGGAGATGCATTTGATGTTAGCCTCTATGAGTAGGCTATTAGATGCTTGATTTACTTATACATTACTCAACCAGATATTTAGTTTGTTGTCTCACAAATGAGCATGTTTATGCATTGCCCCAATGTCAAGCATTGGTGGGTGACTAAGCACATCTTTTGCTCCTTGAGTGATATCCAACTACTTGGATTGTTTTATCCCAAAGGGGGATCACTACTGCAAAATTTACATGCTTTTTTGGACTCTGAATGGGCGGGTTGCTATGCCATTCATGTGTCCACTTGTGGCTTTTGCTTCATGCTTGGTAGCTTGTATATCTTGGTTGAACAAGAAGCAGCCTACTATGGCTACTTCCAGTTGTGAGACTACGTATAGGGCAACCTTCACAGTGACTATTGAGTCTTTGTGGCTCAGACGCCTTATGGATGATTTGGGTGTTGGTCAATCTTCTACCACCAACATCTACACTGATAGTCAGAGCACATTGGCAGTTGCGAGGAACCCTATGTTCCATGCTCGCACTAAACACATTGAGGTGCACTATGATTATTTCAAGGAGAGGTTCTCTACTGGAGAGATCAGTTTGGCATATGTGCCCACACATGAGAACACTGCAGACCTTTTCACAAAGGTTCTACCTAACAAGAAGATTGAAGCTTTTCGCAAAGCTTCAGGCTTATTTCCTTTTGTGGATTGATTTTACATAGCTTGGCATACATGAGTGCCAGCTCCTTGTTCAACACATCACTACCAAGGGGGATATATTGACATATTTAGGTAGTGATGTGTGTGAACACACTAGGACCTTAAGGGAACTTTTTTCCCTCTTTGGGAGGTTTCTTCCCCCGGGTTGTATATATGCCTAGTACCCTAATGGGCTACTTATTGTTTTACATTCTCTTGGTATTACATTCAATATTGTGTGTTGTGCTCCAAGCTTCTTCTTCTTCCTTGTGTTGTTCGCTTGCTTTCGCAAACCTCAAACTCCAACAACAGTTCATTAGTACAAATAAAAAGTTTCCATATAGTTTGGTTGTGCAAACTTCTACGAATGGGGTGTCTTATTCTCTCTAGAGTGTCTTTTGTACTTTTTGGTCGAGCATGAAAGGTAATCCAAACATATTAACATTTAAAGAGTTAGTTTTTTTTTGACACCAAGGTTAATCCAAGAAACATATAGCCATTATCCATGCTACATATCAACCTATCTTGCTAATCAAAAGGGAAACGTTAAAGGTAGCTTTCCTCTAGAAGGGTAAACTCTACAAAAAAAGAAAAAAAGAAATCAAATAAGTAGAAAACATTTTGCAAATACCAAATGGAAGATGATCATATGATTAAGAACTATCCTAAACTTGCTACTAAAGGGTAAAATAAGAACGAGGAAAAAGGACCTATTGAAAGCCCAACCTTAATGCAAAATGCAGAATAGGCGTTTACTAAGCAATTTATTTATGACCCATCAAAGTATGATCATTGTATATCTAATTTGGACTCAGATACTTGGTACTTTGATAGTGGTGTGACCAAACATGTTGCCTCTCAATGGATTTTCTTCACCTCACTTGAGCCTATTCCCAATGGAAATAGTGTCTCGTTTTCAAAAAACTCCTCAATGCTATCATGGGAGTTGGAAACCTTATTGCTATTGCTACCAATGACAGACAAGGTTTCATCTTGTCCTAAAACTTGAGACACCATCTAAACATGGTGAGGTCTGCATTTTGCATAAGATGCAATGATTGTAATTTCCTATAGATGATACAATAAGAGATGGATGAACACTACAAAGTGTTGACACTTATGTGTAGTTTTCTATGAGAACACCAATTTCTACAGGTCTACTTTACTTTTATTGGCATGTTTTTTGCACATTCTCAATTAAAATGTGAGCTAGGTTGCATATATTTCACTTATACTTTTTCAAATAAAAAGACTATTCAAGTCTTTTGATCAATAGCATTATAATTAGCATTGCTTTTGATAGAAATACTATTGATCAAGAAATTATTAGAACGTAAGATCTTTTATCAAGTGGTGTGTTTTTAATACATAAAAGATTTGGCTAAATGATCATTCAATCAAAATCTGCAGCAATTTCCTCTTTGCTTTTTGCTTTTCCTTTAGTTTCATGTGGTTTTTATCTATTACAGATATATAGGTGTAGATAGCTTATAGGTGTAGATAGCTTGGTGTTTACACCTACATAAAATTTCTTCTATAAATATATGAGCTAGGTTAGTGCACAATTTGGCACCATCTTAGTAAATATGGTAACTTCTTGAAATAAAATATTGAATATCCTTGTGAAATAAATGTGTGTATTATCTTCAATTATGTTTTTTACCTTCAAATCAAATGTTATTAGTTGTTTATGTGAAAGATTATATTTAACTTGAAGTTTGTACTTTGTTAATTATTTTGGAATATCATGCATATGAAATTGTATTTTATTTTTTATGCAGCAAAATGTACAACAACCTATAAGTTCACAAATAAAACCCAAATCATGATTAATGTTAATGAGGACCTGAATCATGAAGAATGTCAAATATTATCATGAAAATAATGTTTTTCCTTTAACCATAATAATATAGATGCTTTAGTTCAACAATCTATTGAACTGCAAGATGTAGAAAGGGAGACACAACGAGTAAAATATGTTTAAAAATTATATTTCAGCTTTTGCTTTTCAGAAATGTATTATTGTTTCCAATTTTAGGTAAAGCGAAGGAGACAAGACCATAAAAATTATGAAAAATACAACATGCATAATTGGCAAAGAAACTAGTTCAACATTTTGTACAAATCGAATGAAGTTTCCAACTAACAATAGAATAGTTTCATAAAAAATAAAGTTCTTTTACAACTTATTTTAGCATCAGCATGTGCATTTGAATGATCATCTACTGAATACAAGTCTGAGCTTGACAGAACCTGAAAATAGAGCCAAAGCTCATGAAGAAAGAAAAAATCCCTTTCTACAAAAAATACCATACATGCTTCCTCTTGAAAACATGTGGAAAATATTATGAATTCGACATCACAAGGAATAACATTCTAGAATCGAAGTGGGATAAGTATGAATGTGCAGAAAGAAAGTAGAATAGAAAGCTCAAAATACTAGTAGGTCGATATAAAAGTAGATGTATCATATTTTCTATCGTGTTTCATCACATAGTTTTAGCAAATATGAGCCTCCCCCCCATTCCCTTCTTTTCCTTTTCCCTCTGTTACCTTCACAATTTCGAGTTTGACTACTAAAATCCACAAATGTTAACTGAGTTAGTTGGGCTCTTAACCTCTCAAGGTTAGAGGGAGGGGTTTAACCCTTTCAGGTTGCAATTGGATACCTATCACCATTTGGTTGGTAAGCTATCAAATCAATCTCTTTGAGATATCATTGGTCCTTCACACTATCCACTTCAAGACGAATCATGTCCTCTAATTTTAGGGTCATCCGTTCCCAAGGTCTATTTTAACAAACATTCAAGTTTTAACAAACATTCAAGTTTTAACAAACATTCAAGCTCTCTATCTTTTTTTTTTTTAATAAAAAAAGTTCAGCCTTGGCCTTTCAAGCTCTCTATCTTAGTAGCTACTATGTGCCTAATTGTCATGGAATGGTATACTCGGTTTTAACAAACATCCAAGCTCTGTATCTTATTTTTTTAATAAAGAAAGTTTGGCCTTAGCCTTTCAAGCCCTCTATCTTAGTAACTACTATGTGTCTATTTTTTTTTTTTTTAAATAAAGGAAGTTCGGCCTTGGCCTAGTCTCCCGGACTTTCAAGCTCTCTATCTTAGTAGCTACTATGTGTCTAATTGTCATGGAATGGTATACTCGGTTTTAACAAACATCCAAGCTCTGTATCTTACTAGTTACTATGTGTTTATGATCGCTTTTCATTGTACTTTCATTGTACCTTTCATTGGATCTCAATGATCGAACTTGCTTTGAAAACGTTTCACTGCCTTTCTATGTAGGCATGTCAGGAATGATTATGATGGCTCCGTGCCATGAAGTCAACGACAAGCATATCGAAGCTCAAACTCAAAGGCCGACTCCCGAGCAGATGAAGTAAGGCACAGATTACTTTCATGCACAGGAACACGCTAATGCCGACACAACAAGCTATACATCTGTCATCTCTCTCTCTCTCTCTCTCTCTCTCTCTCTCTCCTCTGTTCATGTGCCTGTCAAATTTCAGGAATGAATATCATTGCTTCGCGCCATGTCGCTGGCGACAGGCATATGCAGCTGAAGTTAGAAACCCAAGATCAGCCCTCAAGCTGAAGCTAATGACCTGCGGCGATAACAAGTGACACTGTTTCGAACCATTCAGCTAACGACAAGCATATACATGCTTAACCCAGAAATCGAAGAAGCTACGTTGAGATGCAGACAAGCAACTGTCTGGATGTCATCTCCATCTCCTTATATTCTGTGCGGTTAACCGCCCATTCTTCACCCGTGACTAGTCGTGACTCATGAGTCCCCACCTCGGAACCCAATAGATCCTGCGTTTCTCTGAGCATGAAAAAGAATTGTCAGAATCAACAAACATGAAGTGCGTTCCAAGGAATACCCGCGGATAGGAGGATAAGATCAAGTCAGGAATACCATGTGGGTGTGTGCGCCCGCGCGCGTGTGTATTCACATACACATGTACAAATACTCTCACACATGATGCTTTTGTAATTGATACACACGTGCAACATGAGATGCAATCTCCAGGCTTCAGCGAGTTATGAATCGAGATCTGGATTCTGTACTGGCAGGACAAGACGAACAGAGGTATTTTGTGTGTATGCATCTGTCTGTGTGTCACCGTGCTCGTGTACATAATATATGTGCTCACACACAGAAGATACCTTTCTTATTAAGCGGAGTACAGCTATCCAGCATGAGGGGTGGCCTGTCTATGATTTCGGCTCTGTAAAGTATCAGCTCGGGACTTTGAATGGCCTTCGAAAAGACAAAATTATTAAATTTATTTCTGTCTAACCTTCTTGTATGACAGCAATATTCTTTCTGATGTCCAAGCCTGCATATCCAAGTGGTTTAACGCCTTGAGTCTCTAGGACGATGTCTTGAGTTTAATTCTTGGCTGGACATGTATCTATGAGTTCCTCTCAGATAGGTGTGTTACTCAAATCTTGGTTGGACATGTTATTTATGAGTTCCTCTAAGATGGGTGCGTTTACCTTACAAGATTGGGTGTGTGAGTGTGTTTTCAGTTCATTGTACTCTCAAAAAATATACTTGTTTTCAGTTCCTTGGACATACATAATACGAGATTGGGTGTGTGAGTGTGTTTTCAGTTCATTGGACATGTATCTATGAGTTCCTCACAGATGGGTGCCTCTACGTTACGAAGTTGGGTGTGTGAGTGTGTTTTCAAGTTCATTGTACTTACAAAAATATTCTTGTTTTCAGCTCATTGTACTCTCAAAAAATATTCTTTCTGATCCTTGATCGTCGAGAAAAAGGAATATTTTGAGACGAATATAATGCAATTCTAGACTCCAGTATCGATACTCAATGAGGAGTGAGCTTCCTTCCACTGCATTTGTCTGTTTCAAACTTTCAATCCATTCTTGTCTGTTTCAAACTTTCAATCCATTCTACTTCACTTGGCATTGATTTAGCCACTTAAACTAAATTTCTATGTGCCATTTAAAACGGACATTCTCGTATTGCAAGCAAAGGAAGAAACACGTACTCTTCTGGTAGCGCGATTGGGAACTATTCTTTCTCTCAATGCAACAAAAATAATAAATTTATTTAGACCACATACAGTAATTATAACATTTAATCGTATAACTCACGCAATAAAGGGTCCTTGCAAAATCCTTCACGTGAGTAATCATAATAATTGTTTTGAAAGATATATTATTAGCTTTATAAGATCCGAACAAAGAGAAATAGTGTGCTTTCATTCATTAATCGAATTTGGTATCTAATGTCTTCGCAAATACTTTTACATGCATACATATACACATATCTATACATATGCATACATACATATGCCACTACATGGAATACGGGTGCATAGTGACAGTTAAGGCGACACAATTTTATCACTATAAAATTGCAAAAATCTTCGCAAGAAGCGTCAAGCCTGCATCGTCGACTAAACGACGAGCAATACGACATTTTTATCGATGTGTGGCGCAAAGGGATGTTCGACACTCACAATGAGCATCGCTAGAGCGACGATTAAAGAAGTCGCTAATTTGCATCACATAAGCAATGGTAAATAAAGTTGCTTATGCGGTGCCAATTGCAATGCTTTCTACGATGCCTTACCATCACTTACACGACAGCTTTTTGACGAAAAACATTAAAACATTGGAAGCTCTTCGATCGACATCTTCACGCATCTGATCGAAAAGCTCTCCAATGTTCGCAATTGCGCTGTACTTATGAGGTGAAACAATGGCTTGTAGAATTGTTGTTTTGTCTAATCTCTATCTGATTGTCTCCCTTTGTCTCTCTTTCTCTCTTTCTACCTCTTTCTCTCTTTGAATTATCTCTCCCTCTCTATCTCTCTCTCTCTCTCTTTATTGCAGGTTATTCAAGAAGCTAACCAAGCAAAAAATATGACTTACTATTGTAAGTACAATTTCCATTCTTTGTATATCATTTGAATTGTGTTATTTTCATTGGTTAGCATACTCACACTTATTGATATGCACATATACACTTATACATGATGAAGATGCACGTTTACACATATACACATATACACATGCACATACACACATATATATGGACACATACATGTGCACATACTATTACACATACACAAACATACACATGCATATGCACAAACATTTCTACAACCACATAAAAAGACTTGCATGCATGCATTATTGCATATGTACATACACATACACACATTAACATATACTTAAATACATGTATATGCACATCCACATGCATGCACATGGATGCAAATGGAAATGCATCCACATGCACATGCATGTTTCATACATATACACATGCATATACATACACTTGTATATATTTATACACATACACATACATATGCACATATGTATATATACACACACATACACATATATACACATATATATGCACATACGTACATGCACATATACACATACACACACATGCACATGCATACATATACACATATACATGCACATAGGCATATACACATACACTTTCACATATACATGCACATACATATACACACACATACACATGCACATGCACAAACACATATACACACATATACACTTACACATGCACATGCACATGCATATATATACACACACATACACATACATAAACATATACACTTACACATGCACATGCACATACATGCATATACACATATACATATGCACATGCATTCATATACACACACATATTACACACATATACATGCACATACGTACACACACATATTGCATATATATACATGCACATACATAGATACATATACACACATACACACATGCACATGACCATACACATACATACACATATATAATTACACATGCACATGCAGATCATGCATATACACATATACATATGGACATACATACATGCGCATATATACATAGATACATACATATACATACATATAGACATACTTACAAATATAGATATATACCTACATGTGCATATATACATAGTAGCACACATAAATATGAATCAATTATATGCTTAAAGTAATAAAACACATGCTTTATATAAACAATAATAACAATCAATAGAAAAAAACTTTTCATTACTTAATACCATACACACAATTCAAAACATAAATGAAATGAACAATATATAGATTATATATATATATATATATATATATATGTAAATACCTATCCAATGTCATAATCAAGAATCCTAATCATCATCTCATGATCATCATGATCATCATCAGCATCCTGATCATCCTCATCCTCATCCTTATCATCACGATCATCCGCATGATCTGATGTATCTATGTGAGCACCCTGTGACAATTGAGATCATCCCTCCTATTTTTTCTCTCCACCTCATCCATATTTGCCTCTCCATAATACTCTTGTATTACATATAACAGACATAAATAAGTAAAACAACTAAAACATCCATAAAAATAAAATAATTATATAAAATTTAATAATACTCACAAAGGCATCCGGATGATCTCGCATATACTCGTTCAAACGCTGATATACAAAATGTAGAGCATACTCAATATCATGTTTTATAGGATATTGGCCATAATCCTTTTGCTGCATTGAAACAAATAAAAAAGATTAGTTTCTTGCATTTTAACTAAAATAAAAATTATACTCACAATAACACATATACGTACAAATGTAGCTACAAAACCATGATGGCCCATTTGCCCTAGGTGCGATGTGTGGCACGACTCAACTCTCTTCTTTGCAGCAACCTATTTATTTAAAGAAAAAAGAAATACATAAATTTAATGTAAAAAATTACTAAAATATATAAAAATTATAAATATAAACTATTAATTTGTATACCTTTTGCTGAGGAAATGACTCATGAAGACGTAGCTATCTACAAAAAAATTGCCATGTCTCAGGTGGTATTTTAGGTCACCGCTTATTTTTTTCCACCATACAATATCTCCTGTTAATCTAATCTCACACAGAAAAGAAGAATCATTTTCCAAAATCGTCGAGAGAAATTTTCTTGTCTTATTTTCAAACAACCTAATACCTCCATAGTTAACATATACTTAATCCTTGTAAACAAATATGTAAAACTTAGTTAGCAAGGTACATAATAGCTTGACTATAAAATGGAAGATAGCCAAATGATTTAGTACTGGTCTAGATATGAAAAAGCATACACATATATAAGATTATATATATATATATATATATATATATATATATATATATATATATATTATATGTCTTTTTTTATGAACTTACAAGTTATTATCTGAAAAGTTTTTACCAAGTCAGAATATTCTTCCTGCCTCATATGATGAAATGAAGAAGATAATCAACAATCTTGGTATAGATTATCAATGTATACATGCATGTCCTAACCATTGTATTTTATATAGGGGTGAATATGCAGACTCTTTGACATGTCCAAAATGTCAATCTCCTTGATATAAAGATGAAGAAGGTAAAATCCCAAAAAACGTATTGAGACATTTTCCATTGGCTCCACGGATTTAGACATATGTGTCAAAAGCCCGAATTATCAAAGCTTTTGACATGGGGACATGATCATAAAAGTACTGATGGAATAATCAGAATTCCTCATGACAGTGTTGCTTTTCAGCATATTGATTCTACGTGTCCTGAATTTGCACAAAATCCATAGAATCTAAAGTTAGGAGTTGCATTAGATGGCGTGTATCCATTCTCCATGAAATCGAGTAAATGGTCAACATAGCCATTTGTAATCATAAACTACAATCTTCTGCCATATATTAACATTGAAAAGGAACATTTAATGCTTTCATTTTTAATCCCAAGAAAAAGACACATTAAAGATATGAATATATATCTTGCTCCTCTCATTGACGATCTCCAAGAGTTATGGAGATGTATTATTGTCATTGATGTATCAAAAAGCATCAATGAAAGAGATATTACAGTTCGTGGTATGTGGCTTGGACTATTCATGATTTTCGAGGATATGGTGTTTGTTCAGGTATTGATGTAATTTTTTTATTCAATATGTATGCAAATAAATATGAGTTAATCTAATTATATTTTTATCATGTTCATGATATAGGAATATCTACTAAGGGTTATAAAGCTTGTCCACATTGTGATGATTGGTTCAGATCAATCTATAGTAAGAATCTCAAAAAAAATATTTATCTTCAACATCGACGATTCTTGCCTCATGATCATCCATTAAGATCTAAAAGAAAAACGATACATTTTGATGGAAAGCTTGAAACATGTCACTCTCCCAAACCTATGACACCTATGGATTGGTATAAAAAATGGACAGATGGACCTCTCATAGATCCAAAATTAGAAATCTGTAGTGATGATGAAGGTAATGAGTATGTGAAGAGAGGTAAAGGAAAATTGGCACTCGTAGAGAAGATATCAATATGGTATTCGTTGGAGTATTGGAAAGAGTTAAAAGTATGCCATCTTTATGATCCTATGCATCTATTCAAGAATATTGGTTATTCACTATGGTAGCATCTTCTTGGACTAAAAGATACCATAGCATCAAGGAATGATTTGAAAGATCAAAACTCAAAACCAAAGTTATGGCCAATTTTTGATAGACATCGATAGGAAATGACTTATGCACCTGCTCCTTGGGTACTTACAACAAAAGAGATACAGACTATCAACAATAGGATTTAATTGATTCAGACTCCTACAGGATACGGAGCATCTTTCCAAAACATGTTTACTATGGATGATAAGAGCTTATCTGTGTTAAAGACCCATGACTGGCATAACTTCTATCATCTTGGATCGCTTATAAAGTAATCATGATACTTTTATATTTAATATATGAATATTTGATATCTTCTATTTTTGAATTAACTTCTTTATAATTTTTTTTATGATACATATAGGTGGATTATATCAAAAGAGATTGAAAAAAATCGTTTCCACAAAAAAAAACGTGAATGCAAAGAGCTACTATGTTTGATGGAGAAAGAGCTCCCTACTTCATTTTTTGATATTCAAGTTCATTTATTAGTCCATCTTGTAGATGAAATAGATATTGCAGGTGTTGTCAACACTCGATGGATGTTTTGGGTCGAGTGATTTATGGGAATATTGAAAGTTTATGTGCGAGAAAGAGTGAAACCAGAAGGATCCATGGCAAAGGGTTTGATGCTTGAAGAGTGCATGTATTATGTTAGTGGGTACCTTGAAAGAGTTCATGAAGAATCTCCACGTGCATGGACCAACAATTCTTCTTCAAAAATAACAGATGAGGTATTATCAGGTAAGGGAGTTCCATTTTTATTTACATTTCAAGAAAAAAAATGATGTTTCTACTTTTGTAGCATATAATAGCGAATGCATGCAAGCATTCCTTGGTGAGTAAAAGGCGAAGAAACAAAAGATATAGACATAATCTCAAAAAAAATGAGATTAAAAACATATCTTCTTTCATCGATTGGCTATATAGTCGTTTGCAACACGCCAATGCAAATAATGAAGAAATCTTAGATGAGCAGAGAGATTTAATGATAGGTTGTGAATGAAAGGTAATTTTATTTTAATAATATTTTTTCTCACATATTTATATTAGTTTCTATTTACTAATTTAATTTCTTGTGCAGGCTTGAATGTTCACTAATGTGTGGGCTTTGGGAAAGCACATTAGAATCAAATCCATTGATTCTTTACGTAAAACAGAGGATTCTAGTATTGTTGCTTCTTTCAAGCAACTATCATGTGCTAGCTCAAAAGACACCAACCTTATAGATGACCAACTTGGTTACATTGGAACTGTTGTTGGTATCTATGAAATCTCATTTCATACATTCAAATAGGTAGAAAAAAGTTTATATTTTTTATGATAGTTGATTATTTTTTAAGCACCTAATAATGGGTTTATGTTTTTATTTATTTTCATAGGTTATTTTGAAGGCTGATTGGTTTTGAGTCGAGTATAAAGGTAGTAATTCCACATTAAGAAAGGAATTATCTAGGTTTTGGGCAATTGATTCTTCCAAGGTAATGCGATCTACTAAAGAACCATATATTTTTCCTAGGCATATTGAACAAGCATTTTTTTTATAAAAACCAAGATGCTCACCCTTGGTGGCAAGTCATTCATGTTCAACCTAGAGGTAGGTCATTGTTTGAATAGTTTATTGTTAGAGAGATCGAAGAAATTCCTCTTGATGATTCACCATCAGATACTCATACATCAACATCTGAAAGAGAAATTAAAATCATTATATATGATAATGATACTAATCTTTTTGATGAAGAGGATAATACTCTACATGTTGATTCTACTGATGATGAAGACGAATTACCAAAAATTGATATTTAATCCATCAATAGATGATGTGACTCATAAGAACATAGATTTAACAATAGAAGAAATAAATGAAATCAATAAGGATAATGAAGATGAACCATATTGATGTCTTACCAAAATGATGGCAATAATGAAAACATATGAGCAGATTAGATAGTAAATTCTACTCTAGTTATCGATCTATAACTTGAAGCTTCTGAATGGACATCAGATAATAGATTCTTTTTTATTCAACTAGAATATTGATGAATCCTACTAGAGAGATGAAATCATGTTCTTTTAAGTCATAACATGAAGCTCGAGGGTATGCCTATTTATTTTATATATAGCTTTATCTTTGAGGAGCAAATGTTTCTCATGTATGTATGCATATGTGTGTGTATTCATGTGTATTTTATGTATACATGTGTTAGTATGCATATATATTTGTTTCATGTATATGCATGTGTGTGCATGTGTGTGATATATGTATACATGTGTTAGTATGCATACATGTATATATGCATATGCATTTGTGTAATATATGCCAGTGTTTAAAATTGTGTATGCATGTATAAGTATATATGTTTGCATGTAGGCATGTATATGTGATGTCTACATGTATATATGTATATGTGTCTATGTGTAAATGTGTACATGTAAATATGTATGCATGTATATGTATTTATGTGTGCATATAGGCATGTATGTGTGATGCATAATGTATCTACTCCATTTTATATTTATGTATGTGTATCTACATGATGTGTATATATCTTTATAAATATTATGATCCTTGTTGATTCGAGTAGTTATATATAGAGGCATAAGTTTAGGAGGAGAGACATCTCTCTAGTAGGACATCGGAGGAATAGATGCAATGTGTACATATACTTCAATCATGTGGCTAAAAGGCTGAATTAGAGTTCTAAATTACGGTTTATAAAACCCTAATATCAAAATTAGTGTTTTCAAATTAGGATTTTTGAAATAGGATTTCTGAAATAGAATATTTATAGTAGGGTTTTTGAATTAGGAGATGTATATATATATATATATATACATATACACACACACACACACATATATATATATATATATATATATATCTATATATATATATATATATATATATATATATATATATATATATATATATATATATATATATATATATATATATATTCAATATATATAGATATGCATATATATATATATATATATATATATATATATATATATATATATATATATATATATATATATGTGTGTGTGTGTGTGTGTGTGTATATATGTATGTATGTATGTATGTATGTATGTATGTATGTATGTATATGTATATATGTATTGTTATAAAATGAGATATATATACTATAATTTCTATATTTTAAATATATATATATATATATATATATATATATATATATATATATATATATATATATATATATATATATATATATATATATATATATATATATATGTGTGTGTGTGTGTGTGTGTGTGTGTGTGTGTGTGTATATGCGTGTGTGTGTATGTATGTGTATCTATTTGTGTGTATGCATGTCTGTGTATGTATGTGTATCTATATGTGTGTATGCATGTGTATGTGTATATATGTATGTAAATATGATTACGTGAGTCTATGTGTGTGTACATATGATATGTATGTGTATGTGTATGTGAGTATGTGTATGTGTCTATGTGTGTATTCATTATATGTGTAACTGCATGCATGTGTATGTGTGTGTAAAAATATGCATGTGTGTGTGTGTATATATATAAATGTGCATGTATGTGGATATGTGTGTAAATGTGCATGTACGATATATATGTATATAAATGCAATGTATATGTGCGTGTATGCGTGTATTTGTACCTCTAGTCTCACTCTTTTCTCTCTCTCTCTCATATACATACATACATACATAAACACACATACTAAAATCCACATATATATACATAAAAGCAATGCGTACCGTGCATTATCGTGACGATGAGCCATAAGTGTCCGCATCTCTCTTAAACACCACATATGCGACCATCCTATCCCAAACTCTGTCTCAAGTGAACTAAGTACGTATTTTTTATCCCTCTCATCATGTTCACTACAAAAATAAAATAAACATGTAAATAAAACATAAGATATTTATTTTAATTTATATGTAAAATTTATACTTACTTCCATTGCAAAGTGGACAAGGCATAGGTAATATTCACATAATGCTCGCATTCTTTTCTTGAACTCCAATCTATTCCCTATGTACACAATGTTCCCCTCTAGCTCTATATTGCACTCTAGCCCTAAGGTGCCTTTGCATGTCCTCATGGGCACCTGTTCTCTGCTATCATGATCTAGAGGTAGTATAGGTGTCCTTAAAATAATAGATAAAAATAAATAAAAATATGATTCATAATATCATTAAAAAAAAATTGTGAAAACAAAAACATTCCTATGAGCAGATAGTTGTCTTCCTACATGTGGAGCCGCAGAGAGCCCTCCTGTGATCACGAGGTAAGCATCTGGATTGTATATTTGCCTTCAATGGATATACCCATGCATGCCTGGAAAAATCATCAATGAAAGTCACAAAGTAAAGATAGTTTCCAAAAGAACGTGTCTGCATAGGACCATAAACATCACTATGTACAAGCTACAATTTATGTGTAGCCCGAACTGAACCATCTTTTGGAAAGGAGGAACACTGCATTTTGCCCAAAATACAGCCTTCACATACATGTTTCAAGGTGCCTCAAGCTTGGGCAAAGAAGACACCATATCAGATTTTTGCAGGCGTAACAAAATAGCAAAATTCAGATGACCAAAGCGTGCATGCCAAAGCTTTACATCTGACATAGCCTGAGAATCATGAACTGCACATGCCGAATCATTCACAGATCTTTCATAGTCTATGAGCTTATACAGCCCATGACATAAAATGCCAGAAGCAATAATAACATCGCCATTTGACAGATCATGAACTGTACATCTGTCATCAACAAATTTCACAACCAAGCCAATCTTGGCTAATGCAGAAAGTGATAACAGATTCTTCTTGATCGGTGACACAAATAAAGCATCTGACAAGGTGAAAGAACTACCATCAGTAGTAGTCAAAATGATCTTACCAACTCCCATAACAGGATAAGAGGAGTTGTTGGCGCATGTGATAATATTCCCTGTACGGGCAGGCTCAAGTGAAGAGAAGAAACTCCGCTGCGAGGTAGTATGTTTAGTCACCCCACTATCAAAGTACCAAACATCTGAGTCCACTGTGGACATGCACTTCTCATAAGAAGATGGGTCAAAACTACAAACAATAGTAAATGCCCATTCTTCTTCCTGCACAAGATTAGTAGACTCTATTTTTGGTGTAGAGGCTTCTGCAACAACCATTCCAGCCTCCTTTTACTTTGCCTCTTTTGCAGTAATTTTTGGACATTTCTTTATGATATGATCATTCCCTTTACAGTACTTGCAAAACAATTTCTGCTTTTTTGATTTCTTCTCATCTTTATCCTGGTTCTTCGAATGTGCAACATTTGTAGATTTCTGCTTACTAGTAGAAGAGCTCCATTTTCCTTTGCCCTTCTAACTAGCCAGGAAAGCTTGATCTACAACACGCATAATGGACCTATTCTGCCTCGACTGATCTTCTTGTAACAAAAAGAGACTAACTCCTCAAATGACAAGGCATTTGGATTTCCTTTCATCATGATAAGTATCTATCAAACTATTCTTCGAAGAGTCCATTCAGAACGGTCTAGACAAGTGAGCTATCTGGTATAACCTCATCAACAGAAATCAACTGTTCCTTCAAGTCTTTGATCTTTATTAGAAAACTGTCCATAGAATCACCTTGATTCATGTGCTCACTCTCCAAATGTTTCTGGAGGTAAGCAACACGAGCCTCTTTCCTAGCCTCGTACAATGTGGTAAGTGTATCCCAAGCATCCTTTGCTGTTCTGCAAGAGTGAATGTGAGGAATAATAGCACGTTTGACAGACAATACTATCAATGCATGTGCTTGAGCATCTCTGCCATCCCAACAAATTTGCTCTACAGTAGGTGCAACAGAAACAACAGCACGAACAGGAATCTGCACAATATCATCTTCGACACCATCTCCATCAGCTTCAACACATGTATTTGCAGCACCTATAGTCGCAGGTGTAACAGGATGTCTTTCAACACCCTACACAATGTTCCATAGTCCTTTTCCAACCAATAAATATCGCATTATATAAGCCCATAATGGGTAGTTGGTACCATCCAACTTATCCTCAACAGCCAACATACGAAATACATCAACTACTTTCATCCATGGTCGGTGACTAAAATACCTTGATGCAGAAAATTGGTTGTATCTCAAAAAGTTGAACGGAACTGCCCAGAGGAGTTCTACTAAACCTGTAATAGACTTTGAGACGCTTATATTGGCAAATCAAAACACGTATATACCTTTGGCATAAAAAGATGAAATAGCCTACACAAGCGGTGCGATAGTGCGTTCGGAGGCCGAAACGAGCTCAGATCGTGATTTGGGCACCCCGAGTATGCTCAGCAAATTTTGTGCGAATTTGAGACTGCAACCTGAGTGTCGACCACACCTTAGATGAAGCGGCGACCTGCTCTGATACCAATTGTTGGAGTTAGACGTCTGCGCAAGCACGCGAACACCACAAGGAAGAAGAAGAAGCTTGAAGCACAACACACAAGACTGAATGTAAAAAGTGACATTTAACAAGATTTAACTTCAAACCTGTTCCAAGAAATTGCTCAAAGATTTCCTTTAGATTTTCCAAATGATCATGGGAATCTTGAACTGCTGCTCTTCTATCTGTGCCTAAAAACACAAAAAAGTCATCCATGAAAATGCGCAAAAAGGTTGTTAACCACCCAATATGAGATACATTGTTTTATTAAATGAAGTTGGTGCATTTTTCAATCCAAAAGCCATGCGGGTATAGACATAAGTGCCCCATGGAGTAACAAAGGCTGTTTTGTCCCTATCATCACGATGGATGACTATCTGATTGTAGCCACTAAAACCATCCAAGAAGCTATACAAAGTGTATCCGGCTACTTCCTCAAGTACTTGCTCTGTGAAGGGCTGAGGAAATCCATCTTGAACAGTTACCTTATTCAATGCACGAAAATGAACGCAAACTCTTATTTTTCCACTATTTTTCTTGGGTACAATAACCATAGAAGAAAGCCACCTGGAATGTTCTACTGGAACAATTATACCAGCTTTTTGTAGCTTTGTAATTTCCAACTTTAACGCCTCTGCATACTTGGATTAAGTCGATACGGCCCACTTCTTGTAGGCATGGCTTCCTCAGCTAAGGGTATCCGGTGTAATCCAAGCTCCTCTGGTATCCCTGTTAGATCTTTGTAGGACCATGCGAAGACATTTTTGTAAGAAAAAAGTAAAGAAGTTACCTTCTATAGTAAAGGGGGATAATGCCATAGCCAAGAGGCCAAGTGGACTACTTGAGGGTTCTCTTCATCCCCTAGATTTACTTCTTGAACAAGTGTTTCAGGACTAGTCTTACTCGAGAAATCGTCTCCACTGTATGAAGGAGTGGAATTTAGCTTATATTCAGCAATATGTTCTCTGGTCCATCCTTGAGATATATCCAAAAAGGGGAGATCTTCTTTGCATTCAGGCTCATAACTTTCCTTTCCTGATACTTCTATAGTTGTTGCCCCTTCAATGTTTGTACTCAAGTGCAAACTCTCATTCTCTAGTTCCTTGTGAACTTCATAGCCCTTTTCTGCAACTCCTTCCTCTGCAATTTCTTTCTCTATTTCATTGATGTCCACCATGCAACACTCTCTACTTTCCATCATCCAGATCAATAATGTATCATCTTCTTGGGGTAAAGAGGGCATTATCTGAGTGTCCACAGTACACCCAGTAGTTTTCCCTGAGTCGAATCCTTCTTCCAAATGCAATTGCAGTTGGCTATTAGTGTTTGTTGAAATCCACGGTTTGTTTTTCCCCCAATCTTGCAAAGCTTTTGCTTGTCTTAGCCAAGGCCTTCCCAGGAGTAAAGGGTAAGAAGTCTCTTGTGGAAGTGCAATAACAACAAAATCTAGAACAAAGTGACAAACCTGTACTATCATTAGTACCTTTTCAATAATGCCAAGAGGTGCAACCCGATGTTGATATGCTAGTGTAACTATGAATGGTGCCATTTTGGTGGGGTTCAAATTCAGTTTCCTCATTGTGAAATGTGGCATCAAATTGATACCAGAGCCTCCATCTATGATCACACCTATGGGAGCTTCATCCTTTATACAAACAGATAATCTTGAGCTTTGGTATTCCGCCAGGGGTGCAGGGGGAAAATGGACCATGAAACCATCTATGCTAGGTGGTTGGATCAAGTGAGCAGGGTGCATAATCTCTAATAAGTCACTCCTTATTTTTGAATCTATCTTTATGATTTCGTACAAGCTAACTTTGTGATGAATACCTTTCAAGATGTGCTCAATTTTTACCTCATGTGTGTCTTCTTGCAGACTTGTTGGTTGGTTCCTTAGTGAAGTAGTCATCCTTTCATAAGCTCCTTCAATATCTGCTTGGCCCTTCCAACCAGCCTTCTTTTCCTCCTCTTTATCCTGGAATCCTTGTTGTTCATCTCTACGGATTGCTGCTGCTTGTCAGGCTCTAGTCATAATGGGTATTGAAGAAGATGAAACAGCATAAGACTCAGTGGTCATACCTTCTACTTGTGAGGAGACCACAATCATGTGAATTGGAGTGGGGCGGCTTCTTGGGTAGTCTTTGGTATAGTGGTCCCTAGCCTCTAGACAATGCTAACAAGGAGGTGCATCCTCTGGAAGGGAACACCTATTTTTCATATGGCCATACTCGCCACAGCGATAACACATCAATGGCCTATTATATCTAGGCTTCGTTGGACAATTCTCCTCTCTATTAGGTGCATTTGAAGTACTAGCATAATATGAATCTAGAGCTTGAGGGTTACCTCGTTGTTACGTACCCTTCAGGTAGTAGCAATCTCTAGCCTCATGGCCATCCTTTCCACAAAATTGACAACTTACCTTGTTAGGACAAATTTGCCTTGGAATGTTCACTATTGTTACATATCGTACACCAAATCTGCCTTCTTATATCCTAAGTGGTCCGCAAATCTTCTAATTTGCGACGAAGTTGGGCTACCTCGTCATCAGTGCGATGTGATGGTGGTGGCAAGACCTTCTCTTCTTGGTGATTTTGCTGCATTCTCAATGCCTCCAGTTCTTTCCTCAGTTTCCCAATAGGGTCTAGTTCTGCTGCATAATTTGGTTGTGGTTCCCCTTCAAAATGTTGCCTAGCTCCATAAATGTGTGATGCCACTGCAACAAAATCATTAAGGGTAGCATCCAATCCGAGAGACTCACGGAGCTTCTGCTGAGATGACCTCGGTAGAGTTTTTTCTATCCATTTTTTTAACCAAGAAATCACCTGGAGCATGTGGAAGACGTGCAACAAGTGCTTTTGTCCTAGTGTGAAGTTCATGAAAGGATTCACCTGATCTTAGCCTTAGGTTCTCTAGTTGATCTAGAGCTCTTTTCGAGGAGTCACTTGGTCGAAATGTCTCTGAGAACACTGTCTTCAAAGCCTCCCATGTAGCAAAATGGCCATCTGCATATTGACTGTACCATTTGTCAGCAAGGCCTTCGAATGTGGATGGGAAGAGTACCAACATTGCATCCTCTCTATTCTGCAAACCTCGTCCACGGCATAAGGAGATAAATCTCCTTACATGATCATCAACATCCTCATAAGCTTGTCCCTTGAATGTAGGGAATTTGATATTGATTCTGGAGAGTAAATGAGAGAGATCCTCCATTTGCACTGGTGTTTCCTCTGACGTATCTAAGGAAAAGTCTAATGTTCTCCTATGCTTTTCTTCTGACAGTGGAGTTGCACCCAAATCAATGCATAAATTCAAAGGAGGTAGAGGGGATGTTGGTTCACTAGTCGAAGATATAGCTGTGTTTTTAAGTCTCCTTCATTCACGAAGAGGCTTCTTATCTGCTCGCGTATGGGTCATGTACCTACTTGCAAGATGCAATAGGGCAAAAATTAATGGAAAAGGACTATTTACTATGCTCAGGGCCTCTCACAGAAATGTAAGTGTCCCACCGTGCGTGCCAAACTGTAGAGGAGGTACTCGGGTATCTACTTTTAGCAAGAGCCTGCAGCATGCATTTCCAATACTTCGTCTACTCAAGGGAGGTTCTCCTTAGGGAAATATACCCTTTAACATTTCTATGAGTAGGCAGATAGTAATAATTGCACAATATAGTAAATACTCAGAAAGGAGATTACTGACAGATGACAATAGTGAAAGCTGAAACCACTCCTTATTCCGAACAGATGATTACAATGTAGGCAAAAGAAATGCTTCAAAAGTTGTGCTAAGATGTCAATCTAGAACTAATCTGAATCAACACAAGAGATTCTCCAAACCCAATGAACACAAGTAGACGAGAACTTGCTCTAATCAGTACAACGATTCGAAGACTTGCTCTACGGGGAAGAGCATAGAAATACTACTGATTCACCAAATGACAAAAAAAAACCAAGGCACTTCCTCACACTATAGTGCTATTAGCCCTCCACTAGGAAGCCCACGCTCTATATCCTCACCACAAAGTGACTTTCTATAGTAGGCTTGTAGCCATAAGTGTAAAGAGAGGACCCAAAGAGATGTTAGAAATACATCATGGACGAGTGTGTATCCTCAATGAGTACAAGTCCATTGCTTTTATAGGCTCCAATAGGCCAAGAGGCCGTACCGATTTCCCACGTTCACTGAACATGCGCCAATTGATTGCCCCAAAATTGGAGGGGTAGATCAAATATGCCACCAGTCTTGAATTGGATTCCTCAAAAATAGGCATTAATCAGGAATGGTTAGCGGCAACAGTCATTTATCCACTTACACTTTTACCACTTACACTTTTACTGTCACTTTTGAATACAAGCTAAGATCCTCATTATATGCTGCCCGTGATATTTTAATGACCTGAGAAGCACATCATTCACATAATTCTCGTAATAGCTTTTGACCATTTGATTACAAAAGAAATCATCTTCTTTTGATGTCCCGAAAGCTCCAACATCCTCTTTTGCCTATCTTACATATTGAGTGGTGGAAGGTAGTGAGTGGTGTGGGTGGTGTGGGGAGTGGTGGGAGGTGTGGGAGAGTGGAATGGAGGGTGGAGTTGAGGGTGGAGTTAGGGTTGGAGTTGAGGGTGGAGTTGGGAGAGGGTGCAGTGGAGTGTGGGTGGAGTTTGAGGGGGATTGGAGTGGAGTGTGGGTGGAGTTTGAGGGGGGGTGGAGTGGAGGGTGGAGTTAGGGTTGGAGTTGAGGGTGGAGCTGGGAGAGGGTGGAGTGGAGTGTGGGTGGAGTTTGAGGGGGGGGTGGAGTGGAGTGTGGGTGGAGTTTGAGGGGGGGGGTGGAGTGGATGATGGAGTTAGGGTTGGAGTTGAGGGTGGAGTTGGGAGAGGGTGGAGTGGAGGTTGCTGTGGGTGGAGTTGGGCAGACGTGGAGTGGAGTGTGGGTGGAGTTTGAGGGGGGGTGAAGCGGAGTTTGGGTGAAGTTTGAGGGGGGTGGAGTGGAGGGTGGAGTTAGGGTTAGAGTTGAGGGTGGAGTTGGGAGAGGGTGGAGTGGAGGTTGCCCTGGGTGGAGTTGAGAGAGGGTGGATTGGAGTGTGGGTGGAGTTTGAGGGGGGGTGGAGTAGAGTTTGGGTGGAGTTTGAGGGGGGGGGGGGTGGAGTGGAGGGTAGAGTGCAGGTTGCCGTGGGTGGAGTTGGGAGAGGGTGAAGTGGAGTTTGGGTGCAGTTTGAGGGGGGTGGAGTGGAGGGTGGAGTTAGGGTTGGAGTTGAGGGTGGAGTTAGGGTTAGAGTTGAGGGTGGATTTGGGAGAGGGTGGAGTGGAGGTTGTCGTGGGTGGAGTTGGGAGAGGGTGGAGTTTGAGAGAGGGTGGAGTGCAGTGTAGGTGGAGTTTGGGGGGGGGGGTGGAGTGGAGGGTGGAGTTAGGGTTGGAGTTGAGGTTGGAGTGGAGGTTTCCATGGGTGGAGTTGGGAGAGGGTGGAGTGGAGTGTGGGTGGATTTTGAGGGGGGGTGGAGTGGAGTGTGGGTGGAGTTTGAGGGGGCGTGGAGTGGAGGGTGGAGTTAGGGTTGGAGTTGAGGGTGGAGTTAGGGTTGGAGTTGAGGGTCGAGTTGGGAGAGGGTGGAGTTGGAGAGGGTGGAGTGGAGTGTGGGTAGAGTTTGAGGGGGGGTGGAATGGAGTGTGGGTGGAGTTTGAGGGGGGGGGGGTGGAGTGGAGGGTGGAGTTAGGGTTGGAGTTGAGGGTGGAGTTGGGAGAGGGCGGAGTGGAGGTTGCCGTGGGTGGAGTTGGGAGAGGGTGGAGTGGAGTGTGGGTGGACTTTGAGGGGGGTGGAGTGGAGGGTGGAGTTGAGGTTCCCATGGGTGGAGTTGGGAGAGGGTGGAATGGAGTGTGGGTGGAGTTTGAGAGGGGGGTGGAGTGGAGGTCGGAGTTAGGGTTGGAGTTGAGGGTGGAGTTGGGAGAGGGTGGAGTGGAGGTTGCCATGGGTGGAGTTGGGAGAGGGTGGAGTGGAGTGGTGGGAGGTTTAGGAATTCCTCGTTGAAGATGAATAATTGCAATGATCTATCCCAATTATGATGGAATTTCAAAAGATTACCCGGGCCTATCGGCCAAGGTGGTAAACTCGTTGAATTCATCAGTGCAGCACACGTGCGGCCAAGAACATCTAAGGGCATCACATATGTTATTGCCTTAAACATCCATGGCCTAGACGGCCATAGTCCCTCTAACAAGTTGGCCACGAAGAAGAAACTCGTTGAATTCAATAATGTAGCACGCGTGCGGCCCATAACATCTAACGGCATCACATACCTGTTATTGCCTCAAAACTCGTTGAATTCATCAGTGTAGCGCGCTGCGAGTGGGGAAGTGAGGGAGGCATGGGGGGTGGGCTGCGAGAGGGGCATGGGGGGTTCTGGGAGGCTGCAGGTGGGGGAAGATGGAGGCGTAGGGGGATGGGCTGCAGGAGGTGGTGGGAGGGGGAGGCATGGCTTTGGGCGGGTGTAGGAGGGGGTGGGTGGGGGGGTGGACAGTGGGAGATGGTGGGAGGGGAATGTGGGGCTGTGAGCGAGGGTAGGAGGAGTGGGTGGGGGGTTGGGCTACGGGGGAGGGTGCGCTAGGGGTTGCGGGTGGGTATAGGAGGGGGAGACGGAGGTGGTGGGTGGGCGGGGCTGCAAAGGCAGGGGGAGAAGAGGCAGCTATGGGTGGGGGGCTATAGAGGCGGGGGAGAGAGGGAGCATCGGGTGGGGGGGTTGCAGAGGTGTGGGGGAGAGAGGGAGAAGCGAGTGGGGGGGGGAGAGAGGGAGTAGTGGGTGGGGGCCTGTAGAGTTCGGGGGAAGAGAGGGAGCAGTAGGTGGGGGGGGGGGATGGCGGGGAGGGGGATGCGCATGAGTGTGTGGGCGGGGGGTGGCAGCGGGGATAGCGGGCGGGAGTAGGAGGGGATGGCGGGGGATGCGGGGAGAGGGAGCAGCGGGTGGGGGGGCTGCAAAGGCAGGGGGGAAGAGAGGGAGCAGTGGGTGGGGGGGGATGGTGGGGAGAGGGCTACGCATGAGTGTGTGGGCGACGGGGGGGAGGGGCAGCAGGGATAGCGGGCGGGAGTAGGAGGAGATGGCGGGGGATGCGGAGAGAGAGAGAGAGAGAGAGAGAGAGAGAGAGAGAGAGAGAGAGAGAGAGAGAGAGAGAGAGAGAGAGAGAGAGAGAGAGAGAGAGAGAGAGAGAGAGAGAGAGAGAGAGATGGGAGAGAGAGAGAGAGAGAGAGAGGGGAGAGAGAGAGAGAGAGAGAGACAGAGAGAGAGAGAGAGGGAGGGAGGGAGGGAGGGAGGGCGAGAGAGAGGGAGGGGAGAGAGAGAGAGAGAGAGAGAGAGAGAGAGAGAGAGACTACACACCTATGGGGGAGAGAGAGAGGCTACGCACTTATGGGGGAGAGAGAGAGAGAGAGAGTCTCCAGCGATACATTTCTTTCTCTTTCTCTCTTTCCTTCTTCTCTTTCTCTTTCTTTCTCTTTCCCTCTCCTTCCTTCTCTTTCTCCTTCTCTTTTGTTCTTTCTCTTTCTCTCTCTTTCTTTCTCTTTATTTCTATCTCTACTTCTTCCCCTTCTCTCTTCTCTTTCTTTCTTTCTTCTCTTTACTTCTTTCTCTCTCTTCACTTCTTGTCTTTTTCTCTTTCCCCCCATCTTTCATACTTTCTCTATTTCTTGACCATGCACACCAGATTATTGGTCTAGATATGAAAAATGTGAATGTAGAACATCAAAGTTCATATGGCATAGCGGCTAGATCATTCACCTCCTAATCCGAGATTGGAGGTTCAAATCCTTCACATCGCTCAGCGTGTATGCTACTTCTAGATTTGTATGCGGGTGGACACTTACCTAAGGCAGGCGTGTTGCTTTGTGTGCAGGTGGAAAGATTTCTTTATTTTGTTTTCCTTCTCGCTCCATGATCTACTCATGTTTGGAGAAGATGGGATCTTGGTGATGTTCCTTCTAATCTCGCCATCGTTGCTTGTGTTTTCTCCACACCAATATTATGATCCCCTCACTCGCTGAAGATCTATAGGCTCTCATACCAAATGTGAGAAGTCAAGAATGGCATGCCTAGGACTCACCTCCCAGCCTATTTATAGCCCTTGCCTAGTCACCATCTAGAGTTCTCTCTAAGGTCCTGCTACTCATCTGGCCGTCATAAGTAGGTACCACCTATGAAATCTCTGGCTTTTGGCCTTAGCTATCCCTTGAGCAAGGAACTTCTCGTTCCTCCAAGCATGTACATCTTTGGAATATAACAGTGTAGGTGTGTATGTGTCTACTATTTATGTGTGTGTCTATGTATGTGTGTGTTTCTATGTGTGTATGTGTGTGTGTATGTGCATGTGTCTATGTGTATTTGTGTGTTTATGTGTGTATATGTGTGTGTATGCATATGTACATGTGTGTATGTGTGTGTGTGTGTAAATCTGTGTGTGTATGTGTGTGTGTGTAAATCTGTGTGTGTATGTGTGTGTGTGCATACCTTGCTACAAAAGATGTGTGTGTGCTAGTACCATGTCAATCTCTCTCTCACTATCTCTCTCTCTCTCTGTCGCATCCTAATCGCGACACAAATGTGCCATGAGAAATCAATTTTTTTTAACATTCCAGAGCATCAATTATGCGATGCTTTGGAATACCAGGACGTCATGTATGCGATGCTCCACCATCGCAAGCAGTTTTCCAACGTTGTTAAAAGCATCACTGACTAGCGACGCTCTTTGCGATGCATATTTTTAGCATCGCAAAAGTGATGCTATGCATCTCTTATGTGACGCTATGCATCGCTTATGCGACGCTATGCATCACTTACGTGATGTTATGCATCGCTTATGCGACGTTATGCATCACTTTTTTTTTAATAAAAAAGGCTCGTCGCGTATGGGATGCTAGCATCGCATAAGGGACGAGACCCGCTTTTGTTTTCATTCAGGGGCATTGCTACGCCCCCTATTTCTAGTAGAGTCTACATACATATATATACATACACACACATATATACATACATACATATATATATATATATATATATATATATATATATATATATATATATATATATATATATATATATATATATATATATATATATGTATATGGATCTTCCTCACACGCACACAGAGGTTATGAATACAAAAAACACACAGAAAAATAGAGATGCCAAGCGACGAGACCGAATGTAGCATTGGTTGCAATCTCCCCCATGCACTCTGTTTCGATAGTCCACAGAGTGCATGTATTTATAGGAAGTTTTGATAAAGTCAAAAAGAGTGCTTACATGAGAGCGGCTTCGAAAAGCATGCGTGAAAGTAAAAGTTGGTGACTTTTGTAGGAAGCCTTTGCTTTCAATATCACAAATTGCGGTCTACAATGATCCTTATTCTAACTCACTACTTTTCTAACTATTTCTAACAATAGAACCTTCTACGCGGGTTTATTTACAACCTAAATTATAAATCGGATTTTTTGATGTCCGCCCTAAAGTTGAATTATTGATGTCTACCCTTTCATGCCTTTCATGCCCTCATGAACCTTTAGCTGCTATATAAAAACACAAAAACACATTAATATATTAATGAATTAACACTCCAACAATGCATTGTTCAACATATTCCATAAGTTATAACATGCCCCTCAGTTGGAAAAGCAACTGACCTCAGTTGATAAAATAAAAATAAACATGGATGGTCAGTCACATGTTCCATCATTGAATGAAAATAGCATGTTCGGTGTTAAAGAAAACATGCATGGAAATGTTCATGGAGGAAATTCATTAATGTGTTTGTGTATGATATGGAGAAATTAAGTGGTCATAATGAGGTGTTAATTGTGTTTTATGTATCCATTGACATTCTTCAATAAAGTGATGTTTGTACTTAACTAAATATCAATGGGATTGAGTACCTGTGCGTATAGTAGTGACATCATGATCAATTATTTTTTCAGGAACCAAGATTTCAGATTGTTCTTCAATTAAAGGAGGGTCATCAAGAAGTGGAGTGAGTGGTAAAGTTCTTTTAAATGGTTTAAGTAAACTAATATGAAAAGATTAATGTATATTCCAATGAGATGGTATATCTAATCTAAATGAATTATCATTAATTTTTTGTATAATACAAAACGGTCCATAATAGCATGGTGTAAGTTTAATTTTAGGATGCTGCAAAATATTTTTGAGACGTCTTTTAATGATATGTAACCACACAAGATAATTTTCCTTGAATTCCTTAGCTAATCATTTGTATTGATATTACATGTGTATTGCTCTTGACTTTTCCTAATGTGCTTGTGAACATCGTGAAGTATAGAAATGTGATATTGAGCAATAGAATCGGCCATCGGAATTTTGGGTGAGTGACATGGAGTGGGAAGCTTTTTACCATCAACAGTTTCCAAAGATGCACGACCAGTAGTGGTGTGTGTGGTGTTATTGTAAGCAAATTGAAGCAATGAAAACTTTTCATCCGAGTTAGTGGGACTATCTAAAGAATAACAACACAATAAATCAAGAATAGTACTATTTGTAGCCTCACTTTATCCATTACTTTTGGGATGAAATGTAGAGCTAAAATCTATTTTGGAACCAAAATGTTGAAATAAGGCAATCCAAAAATGATTATAAAATCTAAACATAACATTACTTTAGGAAATCCATGATGTGAAAAAATGCACTAAATCAATAATTTTGCAGCCTGAGGTGGAGACAAAATCTTTTTACATGGAACGAAATATGAATAATTAAAACCTATCAACTATTGTCCAAATCATATCATTACGTGATGAATTGATGGGAAGACCTGTGGTAAAATCCATAGAAATCTGTTCCCATGGTTCGTTCGGAATGGGAAGCGGCATTAAGAATCCAAATGGTTTACCATGATGACATTTTACACGCTGACATACACTGCATTGAGAAACATAATGTGAAATATCTTTTTCCATGTGTGGCCAAAAGAAGAAATCTTTGTAGGTACAAAGGGTGCTTTGTATGCCTCTATGACCCATGTAAGATGGTTCATGCATTTCTTTGATGACAAAATCTCTTAAAGCTTGAGTTATGCATAATCTATGTTGAAAATAAAGAAAACCACTATGAATGTATAATGTCAATCATATAAAGATGCACCATTTTTGAAGTCATGCCATGCACGTGAGAAATACAAATCAGATGCATCAGTGGAATTTTGTGAAAAGAATGTATTTGGATGGCAGAAATATTATGCAAAACAACAGAATGCGAAAGAAATCGGCTAAGAGCATTAGCTTCAACATTAGCTTTACGAAGCTGATATTGGATCCTGGGTTGGAAATTTCGAATGAATGATGTCCATTTAAGATGGCAATCATAGATTAAGGGATGGTTTAATAACTCCTTAATAGCCTATTGATCGGTTTTGATTAAGACCTCAGAGCCCATAAGATGGTATTTCCAAATTCGTAAAGCATGCACAACCACTAACAACTATAATTCTTTTCTAAGGGCTTAAGATTCCTACTCTCAAAAGCAATGGGATGATCATTTTGCACTAGAACTGGATCTATCCCTGAACCACTACCATGAGTAACAACATGAAAGGGTTGTGAAAAAATAGGTAATTGTAAAATAGGTGCATGTGAAAGTGCATGTTTGAGTTTTTCAAAGGATTGTTGTTGGGTAAGTCCCCATGCAAATTTTATTTTCTTTTTCAATAACAAGGTAAGGGGAAATGCTAAATAAGGAAAATTTCAAACAAACTTCCTATAGAAACAAGCCAAACCAAGAAAAGAACGAACATCATTGACTGATTGTGGTGTATGCCATTCTAATATAACTTCAATTTTTTTTGGATCCACATGCACACCTTCACTTGAAATAATATCTCCTAGATATTCTAGCTTATGTGAAAGAAGTAACTCTTTTCATGAGCAGCATAAAGTGTGTTCTCTCGTAGTAAATGAAAAACTGTTTTAAGATGCTTTTCATGTTCACTATAATTATTTCTTTATTGTGATCTTATTAAGGGCTCTATAATCATTGCACATTTGATAAGTTTTATTCTTCTTCTCTGCTAAGAGAACTGGGGCTCCAAATGGGGAAGAACTAGGCCTTATAGGTCCTTTCTATAGTAGGTCTTTTACTTGGTTTTCTATTTCCTTTTGGTGTAGTGGGCCATGTCTATAAGGTGCTTGACTAAGTCTATGCTATGGTCAAAGGATCCTCGAGATGGTGGTAGTTCAGAGGGATAATCAAACATAAGACAATCCTTATAAGCATTCATGAAAGGTTTATGTGCATCAGGAAGTGTATGAGTATAATCATTGATGACATTGACAAAAACAATGCATGAATTGAATCCTTTCCTAAATGCACATTTTACTTGAGTATGAATAATCAATGGAAATGGCTGGAAATCATGTTGTGCAAACAAAGTAATGATTTGACCTTTAAATTCAAAGTTAAAGGTATGTGTATGGTAGTCAATGCGTGGGTTATAATGATGAAAAAAAGGCATACCTAGTATAACATGGTAAGATTGCAAAGGTGTGATTAAAAATGTTTGTGAATCAACACATGGGCCTATGCTAATCGTAACATCTTGCACATCTAGTGTTACATTATAATGATTACCTTGAAATGTAGCTTTTACTTTATACAAGGAAGGGAACATTTGTAATTTAAGTTCTTGTACTAATAAATGTGAAATGAAGTCATGTGAACTACCATCGTCATGTAGAATTTTAACGAGTTTGTTATTTATAGTACCCTACATGCAAAGGAGAGAATGAAGAGAGATATTGTTACCCAAGGTAATTAAGTTCTTATCCAATGATTCCTCTATCGAAAGAGGAGGAATTTCTTCCTTATGGGCCTCCATGTTATGTAATTGCACTGTAGTTGGTTTCATGTTAAGAGGTCGCAATCGATACTTCTTTTTTCATATATCCAGGTTTGCCACAATTCCAGCAGGTGATTCGTGGTCAATTCTGTTGGGCCTCCATCACTGAAGTTTGTAGGATAGGTGGTTTGGTAGGTTGAAGAGATAAAGCAACAGGTGCAGTTGAGTAATTGGATTGTGGTGGACGAGGAAAACTAGGGTAAGATGGGGCATTAAAATTATGTTTCACGTGAAGATTTTTTTTAACAAAAAGTGGCCATTGATGTGGTTGTTGTAGATGGAGTGA
>CM035435.1:32011911-32024411 GCA_020310875.1 Ceratopteris richardii | reverse complement strand
TGTGATGGGCTAACCACTTGCCCCAAAAGCCATGGTTGAGGATTACTTCCTAATCCTCTCTCTTAGGGTGTAGTTCAACCATCTCCTATCTGTCAAGGGTGTGGTTCAATCACTTTATTACATTCTTCCCCCCTTGGTCAATCATTGTCCTCAATGATCTGCTCTTTGTATCCCTCTGGCCTCGGTGCTCAGCCCCTTGAACTCCCTAGGTGCCCTTGAATTGATGTCCCTCAACCTCGCACAGTTTCTTCAACCTTGTTCGCAACCTTGGTCTCTTGAACCCTTGCTCTCAACCTTGGTGTCTTGAACCTTCTTGTTCGCAACCTTGGTGTCTCGAGCCCTTGTTCTCAACCTCAGTCTTGAACCTTGTTCTCACCCATGCTTGGTATCTTGAACACTCAATCAAGTGCCACCCAAGGATTTCACACTTGCAAGCTAGCTCATTGGAAAGTTCGTTCCGAGAGCTTTCCAACGGTATATTACACGCCTCAATCTGACCTACGGATTGAGAGATACACCCCAATCATTGTTAGGTCCATCCTTGAAACTGACGCACGCCTTCCACAATTCCTACCCTTTCACATGACCTACGGATTGAGAGATACACCCCAATCATTGTTAGGTCCATCCTTGAAACTGACGCACGCCTTCCACAATTCCTACCCTTTCACATGGAGGATGCCCAAGCGCCTTTTTTAGAGGCCATTGGATCATTCCACTTTGCCCAAGCCTACTTCCTAGGCTCTGATACCAATGTAAGGAATTGAACTCACAACCTCTTGGTTAGGAATGTGATGGGCTAACCACTTGCCCCAAAAGCCATGGTTGAGGATTACTTCCTAATCCTCTCTCTTAGGGTGTAGTTCAACCATCTCCTATCTATCAAGGGTGTGGTTCAATCACTTTATTACATAATGCAACCCAAAAGTGATTACAAAAACGAACATCTCGATATGATAAAATAAATGTTGGAAAACCATGACGCGAAAAAATACATTTAATAAATAACTTAGCAGCTTGAGGTGTAGAAAGCGTCTTTTTACAAGGAATGAAATATGCTTGTTTACTAAATCTATGGACAATTGTTGAAATCGTATCATTATGTGATGAAGTTGTAGGAAGACCAGTAATAAAATCCATAGAAATTTGTTCTCATGGTCCATTAGGTATGGCAAGTGGCATTAATAATCCAGATTCTTTACCATGATGTCTTTTCATATCTTAACGCACAATGCAATGGGAAAAATATTGTGCAATATCTTTGTCTTTATTTGGCCAAAAGAAAAATTTTGTACATGTAAAAATAGTACTTTGTATGCCCCTATGACCCATACACGGTGGTTCATGCATCTCTTTCATAAACAATTCTTTAAAACCTTGTGTGATGCATAACTTGTGTTGGAAATACAAGAATCCATTATAACAAGTGTAGTGATCCTCACGAAATGTTGTAGAATTATTGAAAGCATTCCATGTTTGTAAAAAATAGGAATTAGATGCATAAGTAGGAATCGATGTCCGCACTTGCATGCCTTTGATGCCCTCATGAACCTTTAGCTGCTATATCAAAAACACCAAAACACATTAATACATTACGAAATTAAGACTTCAACAATGCCTTGTTCTACACATTCCATAATTTATAACATCATCTATGCTAAGCACTCAGTACCTTCCACATGGCTATGATAGATGATGTAATCCTTCCTAGCAGTCTGCTTCATGTGTGCCATTCTTCTAGGATCTAAAGTGCTAAAATGAATAAGGATACCTTTATTTAAAGACTCTCACTTACGATTTTTCTTATTCACATTAAAATGGAAAAAAATTAGTTTAAGAACATTAAAAAAATATTAAAAACATTTCAAAACTAACAATAACAACAAATAAATTAATCATGATATAATGGAGAGAATCGAAAAAATATATGATGAGAAAGAAATTATAAAAGCTTTGACAATTTTAGATCTATAGTGGGACTTTTTCATTACTTGTGCACCAGAAATTTTGAAAAATACAAATCAACATATTAAAATTCTCCATATGAAAATAGAACATGCCATATTTCAATGAATATAATGAGCATAAATTGAAGAAACAAACAATATTTGATTATAGAATTGAGTTTTTCTTTCACAATTCCAAGCCATTGATGATCTATAATTTGATATTCAACAAAATTGAATATGAATTTGAATCTATCATCACAACCTATACCAAAAAGCTACACATATGTAAGGTCAAAAAAGTTTTTCTTGCTTGAGGTTCTTGTGTGTGTAGCATATGTACTTAACAGGTATCCCACTAAAGCATTGCAGTCTATCACTCCATATGAGGCGTTGCATGGTCGCAAACTATCTGTTGATCATATTCATGTCTCTGGTTGTTTGGCATATGCATTAGTGCTTGAACAACTACGTAAGAAATTGGATGATAAAGTAGGGAAATGTATTTTTTTTATAATAGTTTCGAAAGCAAAGGCTATCGTATGTATCATCCACAAATTAGAGGCATTTTGGTTAGTTGTGATATTGTTTTTATGGAAGATGCAATTTGGCCATTACTTTCATTTACTTAGGAAACTTCTGTTAGCTGTAGAGATGTGTATGGCACTTTGCTCCCTCTTTTTATAGGTGGATAGTCAAGTGCTCATCTAAATGAGGCAATGTATCAACCTTTGTAGTTTTCATGTGATGATGTAGATCATTCCATTTTTTGTGTAGATTTACATGATGCACTTGTTGATGAGAGGATTGATATAGAGGACACAAAAACTATGCCAAAATGGTTGGTGTAGACTTTGTGAGATATCAAATTAGATGCACCTCTATCATATCATACTCACTCAAGCTCTCAAAGTGTATCATTTGCATCAGATTGATATGCTATGGCAACCTCCAGTCTTTTTGACGAGAATGAGCCTGTTAAGCACAAAATTTAGAAACTTGGATGGTTGGTATGCAATCAAAATATGATCCTATTATGAAGAATGTGATTTGGCTCCTCAAAAGAAGGCCATTAACACTAAGTGGGTATACAGGCTGAAGAATAAGCCTGATGGAACACTTGGTAGGTATAAGGCTAAGCTTGTTGCAAAAGGTTATGCTCAAGAAAGAGGCATTGATTTTGATGAGACCTTTACTCCCACATGCCAAATGACTACTGTTCGTAGCATTTGTGTGTGTGCACTTGCAACTCATCAATTTCGGAATGTAAATAAGTTGGACATTAATACTAAATTTTTGAATGGTGACTTACATGAAGAACTGTATGTTTTTTAGCCTCTTGTTTTTGTGCAAGAAGGGCATGAATACAAAGTGTGCAGGATTAAACCAAGCACCACGTGCTTGGAATGAAAAGATACATGCCTACTTGATTATGCCTGGTTTTCATAACAGTCCAGCTAAGAGCACTTTATATGTTAAGCATGCAAATGATGTGCTTCTAACATTGTTCTATATGTTGATGATATGCTATTCATTGGTCCTATTGAGAAGCATATTTTTTCTTTTAAGGCTAATTTTTATGCCTTTTTGGAGATGTCAGATTTGGGGCATTTGTACCATTATTTGGGCATTGTGTTTATGCAAGGAATAGCCCCATGTGAGAAAATATATATTGATACATAATTATAGCATTTTGGCCTTGAAGACTTCAAACCTAATGTTTCTCCTATGGAGAGAGGTTTATGATTGAGTCCTCACGATGTTGGAGATGCATTCACTGTTTTTGTTTATCAATACGCACTTCAATTCTTCTTTTACTTATGCGTAGCTTGGCCTGATATTCAATTTTTTATCTCATAGATGAGGAGGTTATGCGTTGCCAAGTGTCAAGCATTGGTAGGTAGTTAAAGGTATTTTCTCTACTTGAGTGGTACCCAACTAATTGGATTGTTTTATCCATATGGGGAATCACTAATAGAAGATTTGAATGCTTTTTTTTACTCTTACTAGGCTAGTTGCTAAGGCAGTGGTGTGTCCACTACTGGGTTTTGCTTCATGCGTGGCAGCTCATGCATATCATGGTTGAGTAAGAAGCAGCCTACTGTGGCCACTTCTAGCTGTGAGGTTGCGTATAGGGCAACTTTCATAGTGATTGTTGAGTGTTTATGGATCATATGCCTTATGGGTGATTTGGGTGTTGCTCATTCTTCTTTCCTTGTTCACTGCATCACTCCTAAGAGGCATTATTTGATATATTTTTGTGTTGCACACGTACGTCTCTGATTTTGATTAAAGCCTCCGATTTTGTGTTGCACACGTACGTCTTCCATCGCCCATCAAGTCAATCCCTGAAAGATTCGGTCGTACTCGTTACAACAGTAGAGGATCAACAAAATAGCAGCCAATAAAACTTCTTCCTTGCACATTCCATAATGAATGTATGGCTGTCAAAGACAACAATCTGCTACGCAGAAAAACTCTCAGGCGAGATGAGGTACTACCACGGACTCTCCAACCTGCAGCAAGTAGAAAAACCCACGTCATGAACGCTCCATCATGCCTACTGCCGCCTAGTGCTCCCTACTCTCGCACCACCACCTCGCTTTTACTCCTCTTTCAATAACCATTGCACGATGTCTCGATAGCACCTAGTTCCACCATTGATCAATCGAGATGTCAAAGCCCATCGGAATACCGAGGAGACGAAAGACTTGACCTCTCGGGATAACTTGACACCCCTGCGCTAACAATAGTTGGGGTGAGGTCCACGGATTGCTCCCAAAGCAGTTTTAGCATGGTTGATTTTTGAACCTAACACCACACAAAAGGTGTTGAGGCAACTCAAGAACACCTCATTACTGTTCATATCGTTACATACAAAGGCATTCATGTCATCGGCAAAGGGTCTCGCAATCATTTGGCCGTGATCTAGTGGCATGGAAGAACCCTTGAGATTGCCAGCGTCCATGTGATGCTTTAATAGGTGACTGAGGCCATCCGAGGCGATAGTGAAGAGTAATGGAGCCAGTGGGAAACCTTGCCTGATAGATCTATTTAAATGTATGGGCTCAGAGAGCTTACCATTGATATTTATTCTCGTTGAAGCGTTTCCAAGTAGAGTGGAAACCATCTTCGTGAACTTTCTACTGCATCCAAGGTCTTTCAGTTATTAAAGAATAAAGTCCCATTCCAATCTATCATATGCTTTGTCAAAGTCGATCTTAATTAATACCAGAGCTTGTGCAGACTCCTCAGCAAACGCAAGGCCTTCCCAAATATCGACAATTGCTTCTAGTATAGATCTACCTTTGATAAAACCTTTGTGGTCCTCACAAAGCCATGATTTTAAATGACAAGAGATTTTGTTGGCGATAAATTTGGCAATTATCTTGCATCCACTTTGGAGCATGGTAACTGGCCACCAGTTTTCAATTTTGTTCTTACCTCCCCTTTTGTGAATTAGCTTGATGACACCATTATTCAGACACTGAGGGAGGGCACCGAAGGAGAGAGCCTCTTGCCACACCAAACGTAGCGGGGTGGCCACCACGTGCTTGAAGGACTTGAAAAACTCATTGGTGAGGCCATTAGGACTCGGACTTTTCCATTGGGAAGAGCCTCAATAACGTCGATAATTTTGTTCTCGAAAATGTTAGTGTCTAGTAGAGAATTCATGTCTATGGGATTCTAGATTGAGCAACCCTTAAGATGGTTGCCATGCAGTCACGCCTGTGCGGGGAAAGAGGATTCGAGACCCCGAGAAGATGGGTAAAGTGATTGATGATGATAGATCTGTTCTCAACCTCCGTGCTATATTCGATCCCATTGTTATTGACCAAGAAGGGAATGGCTTCCCTAGCTTGTTTCCTTTTGAGGATGTTACACATCTCTCTTGATGGTTTGTCAGCCTTCCTCGCCTACCAATCTTAGCCTTCCTCGCCTACCAATCTTAGCCTTCCTCGCCTACCAATCTTTGATGAATATTAGTAGATTTTTCCTTTGAACCTCTTCCTCGAGTCTTAGTCTTCCCCTGATTTTCAAAAGCCCTTGTTGGCATTGCAAGTTGCCTTTGTTCAGTTCTTCAAGTCATGAGAGCCTTCGGTACATGTTTCTCTTCTTTTATCCAGATATCTCTTATAGCCTTGTGAGTCCTGATCACAATTTGTCGAGTCTTTCCACCGTGCCTTTCCAGCACTTAGCCGGTTCATTACAGTAGTCAAAGGCCTCCGCTCACACTGCCAAAATTTCTTGGTGGATATAGGGGAGGGAAAACGACATCCCTAGCTTAGGATCTATTGCGCTAGAGGATCTTAAGTAGCATTGAACAATGTGATACACCACTGACCCAGTTACTTCTATCATAACCTATTAACCTTCATCTCTCTTTTTTTGGGTTTTGAGTGGAACCAACGACACTTAAGACCCAGTTATTTCTCTCGTAGCCTATTAACCTTCATCTCTCTTTGTTTGGGTTTTTACGGCGTCTGCAATTTGCAAGTAACTAGCTTGAGGAGGGTGACTTTTTGTTGAGCTTCGGTATCCCCGCCGCACTCATAAAGGGCGCCATGATGCTTGATCCATTTGCCGACGTAGCTCTGAGCATAGCGAATAAGTACATGAACTTTGAAGAATAGAGACAACAAGGCTCAAGCTGCGGTCACGAGTCACGAGTCTCAATGCATTCGGAACAGATGAACGACATGCGGTTAAGCTGTACTTGGAAGTTGGCTACAGCGCTGTCAAGCCACAGAGGGTACCCAGCTCTCTCTCTCTCACATTCTGTTTCCACGTCTGAACGTTCCACATTGGCGCTGAGCTTCACGCCACAAAGCAATCACAAGCATTCCTGAAATTCGACAGTAACATGCCCATACAGAGAGAAGCGATTCATTGTGCCATGTGTTCATATTACCGCGTGACACTAAAAATGCAGCGTGCACTGCGCGGTAAATTGTAGTATTGGAAATTAAACCATTCATTAATACTATAACTGGCTTACCCACTCGCCAACTGGCGCTTTGTAAAATGTATGTGCTCATGCACAGAGAAGCGATGCATTGTGCGATGTGTTCATATTACCGCGTGACACTAAAAATGCGCGGTAAATTGTAGTATTTGAAATACAGTCATTCTTTTTTTTTTAAGGAAGTTCGGCCTTGGCCTATGTTACTGTACTTTAAATAAAAAAAAGGAGAAAAGTTACAAGTGAATGGGACTAGTGCCCATGGGACCCCTAAATCTCACAATGCAAGGGAAAAATTTGGTAAGCTATACGGTAGTACAAATGAAGCGGACAACTCTATCATCTCCCTCATGTGGGACCCATCTGGGTTTCAACTTGTTATTTTCGAGGAGATAAATATAGTGATGTCTAAACGGTGGAGATCTCTTATCTCGTGAGATTCTTTTACCTAGAAGAAATAAGGATTTCTCAATTGACCATTCCTTTGGATTTTGGCAAAAATCGACAGCACATCGCTCCCTCCAAATTTTCCAAACAGTCTCACCTCTGATGGCATTCCACAACCTTGATGAGCAGCCAATTGCCTCGCCCAACAACGCCTATTGCCAATTGATTTGGTTGACAAGGGATTCTGTTGGCGATAACTTTGGCAATTATCTTCTATCCAATTTGGAGCATGGTAATCGATCGCTAGCTTTTAATTTTGTTCTTATCTCCCCTTTTGTGAATTAACTTGATGACACCATTATTAAGACATTCAGGGAGGGCACTGAAGGAGGCAGCCTCTTGCCACACCAGATACAGCGGGGAGGCCACCACGTGCTTGAAGGACTTGAAAAACTCATTCGTGATGCCATCAAGACCGGGACTTTTTCCATTGGGAAGAGCATCAATAAACTCGATAATTTCGTTCTGACAAATGTTAGTATCCAACAGAGATTTCATGTTCTCTGGGATACGAGATTCAGCAACCCTTAACATGGTCGCCATGCAGTCATGCCTATGTGGAGAAAGAGGAGTTGATACCCCGAGAAGATGGGTAAAGTGCTTGAGGATGATAGATTTGTTCTCAACTTCCGTGCTACATTCGATCCCATTGTTATGGACTAAGAAGGGGATGGCTTCCCTAGCTTGTTTCCTTTTGAGGATGTTACACATCTCTTTTGATGGTTTAACAGCCTTCCCTACCCACCAATCTTTGTAGAATATTTGCAAATTTTTCCTTTGAACCTCTTCCTCGAGTCTTAGTCTTCCCCTGATTTTCAAAAGCGCTTGCTCGCATTGCAAGTTTCCTTTGTTCACTTCTTCTTCAGGCCATGAGAGCCTCCGGTACACTGTTTCTCTTCTTGTTTTCTGGATATCTCTTATAGCCTTGTGAGTTGTGATCAGAATTTATCGAGTCCTTGCCATCGTGCTTCTCTAGCACTTAGCTGGTTCATTACAATAGGCAAAGGCCTCCGCCCACACCACGGAAATTTCTTGGTTGACAGAGGGGAGGGAAAATGAGGTCTTACAAGCAAGAAACCAAGGAGCTTTCCGGAGCATGGAAATCGGTTTGAAAGAAAGAGTAATCGGGTAGTGGTCCGAGATAGTCAGGTCCATGTGCTAGGAAATCGAAGGAATACCCCACTAGAGAATGGTGTATTGGTTGATATAACATCTATCAAGTCTTGCTTTCTTGAGAGAGTCCCCCAATTAGAGATTAGAACTGGAGAACCCCTTCGTGTCTTTCACCTCGACCAGGTCGAGATGGAGCTTGATTTTATCCCACATCTCTTTCACCCGAGCGTCAATAGTTTTTCCCTTGTTATTCCATTAGTCCTAAGGAAACTCAACCATGTTGAAGTCCCCACAAATCAAAACATTGTGAGGGAGGGAGTCGAGGGAAGCCCACGTATCGATTCTATCCGCCTCTCCATTAGGGATATAAATTGAGACCACATTGAATTGATTAGGGAACCCGATAGAGGCAGCAATCCAACGATTCCGATCTTCACAACTCGAGGCCAATTTGCTAGACCAAGAGTGACTAATACCGATCGCAACGCCCTCCGCCCCCCTAGGGTGCAAAGTGGAGACCCAAAGGTAGTTCGGAGAAATCCATTTAAGCCGTTTCTGGAGATCCTCTCCATGGCTTTTTTTATCTCTTGTAAGCAGATAAATTCGGAGTTGAGGCACTTGTCTTTGAACCATTGACCGAGAATCACCGCTTTTGAGAGGTCAGATAAACCCCTCACGTTTAGCGATGTGATTTTCATTATTGATGGTTGCCCTCTTTCAGGGAGGGCTTACCCACTCGCCGTCCGGCGCTTTGTAAGATGTATGTGCGACAATAAGTAAAGACAGTATTGATAAAGTGATAAAACCTCATAGTCTGAGAGTGTCTCGAAGTTGACAAAGTTTTTTTTTTTCTCGTTTCTCACAACAAAATAGGTACCGAAAAGGCGCGAACAGCGGCGATGGGTCATGGAATTCGGAGGTTGGCGGAGCAAGCAATGTGCCATTACCATGGTGGCATCTCGGTGAAGCTGGAAAGGCAAGGGCGTTTCAAGCTGAAGTCGATAAGCTCGCTTTTCTAAAGAAGCCTACGTAATTTGTTCACTTGAATTTCACGACGTCGTCCACAGCCATACCTGATTTATGACTCCGGTTAGTACCTTGAAGACTTTCAGAGGAGAGTTATTTTAGAACTTGGAGGTTTGCAACGCTTACCTAAAGTTCTAGTAGCCTTTCAAGGTAATTTTTTTTGCACTTACAATTTCTAAAACAAGAATGATAACTCAAAACTAACTGAAATACATAATCAAATCCACATACAATTGATAATTTGCAGGTCACACAAATAATTCATTAACATTAGATTAACCAAAGTATAGTTACTAATTAACTTGACCTCACATGATAAATAAATTATGCATTCAAGACTCTAGTAACGTGATCATAGAGCCAAACACTATAAAATTAACAATGCATGAATAAAACAAAAGACCTAAGATATGGAAGTTGCTATCATATTAAGCAATTTTATTCAATTTTCTGAGCCCATCAAATTTTTAAATGCATCATCTCGAGACAGCAACATCAATGCATCTAAATTAGTTAATGTTGGACTTAATCGTGAAGCACTTTTAATAATGTTATATCGAGAAAAGAAATCACCTACATGCTACAATGCTTGCTAGAATAGCCAAATATAATTTCCATATATACATAATCTCTAGGATAAGAGTGCCGCTAGCTTTTTCATTCCTGCATCATGCCTGCCAATAAAATCCTCTCAATCATTTTCTTTTCTAAAGCATCATGCATCGCTAGCTTTTTTTTTTCAAGCATCATTCATGCTCTTTCCTTCTAGTGTTTCATATAGCATGCCAATAGAATCCTCTCTTTCATTTATACATTTTTGTGTGTCAATGATAGAAGTATCAGTATTGATCCATTTTATCACTTTCTCGAAAAAATATTTAGCCTATTTTTATCGATCATCCACCTCCATTAGATATATTTATGGCTTGATTCTCTCCTAATCATTAAATAAAAATAGATCCTATAATCAACAATTCGACACATTTTGAATATTTTGAAGTTGAACTTTTCCCATAGAAATACACTCATCAAATAAATTAGTTTCTTACATTACACATTTATATGAGACATTGTGGTATGAAATATCCTCATTTTGGATGTCCCTTTGAGGCACTTTGTTTATCCATCTACATCAATATAGGTCAATGTATTTTTTTTATGTTTCCTAAAATTCCATTCAATAAAAGACAAAACCATTGTTGCATCGATTTGTTTTCTTTGAAAATATGGATTAAGCTTGTTGAGAATTTTTAGAACATTGGTTATATTGCATTACCTTGGTTATATTGCATTACCTTGGTTATATTGCATAACGAATGAAGTAAAATGAAGTGTACATACATTGCATAACCAATGAACTTATATAGCTTCTCTTAGTGCATTTCTATTGCTCAAGGATACCAACCATTTTCACTAGTCTTTCCATTACTTGTTTTCTCAAAGGCCACTTTATGGAGTGAATACGCAAAGCTTTTGGAACATATTATCAAATTCATGCATCATTTGTCGCATCTCTACATTTCTTCTTGAAGTTTTGTCCATCTATGAATAAAATATCATTAAAACTTTATCCACAAAAGAAAAGGCATGTTAGCAATAAACCTTTGCTTGTTCCTTTAAAGACCTCACTGACATTCTAGAATATCGAGGACTCCATGCGATACCACTTTTGGAAAGAGTGGTACTAGTGAGCAAAAGATTATCTCTTTTGAATAGAAAATATATAATTAAAAGAGAGGAACTAACAAATCTAGAAGAATTAGGTATACACAAGATATCTTTGTTCCATTGTTATTGTTCGTAAAAGAAAAAAAAGAGGAATCTAAGTATCTGTTGACTTTAGGGCATTAAATTGAGTCACTATTCAAAGTTGTGTTTGGCCAATGCTTTATAAAATTGTTTTTTGAAGAATCAAATCATCAAATACAAATTCATCGAAAAGATTGTAATAATAGCATAGATAATCAAATAGAAATTCATAAAAAAGATTGTAATATCATATCTTTATCATGCTATGAAGGACTCATGTGCACATATGCATGATTTTTATACTTAAGAGTGCCCCTTCTTCTTCTTCTAAAAAATCCATGTACCTAACCATGGGAAGGTAGATCTCTATTTTTCTACTCATCATTATGTATAATTTTTATCTCCTCCAACATGGGAGAAAAAAAAATAGTGTGAAAATTCCAAATGCATACGAAGATTTTGAATAAGGATTTGGAAGGTATCTTCAAATATATTTGAAGTTAAATCCTTGTAAATGTAACTTTTAGTAACAAAAGAACTCTTGATCTAGGTCATATTAAGTTGGCCAAGGAGCTCATAGTACATCCTTCAAAAATCTTTGCCAAACTTATTCTTCCGAGGCATAGGAAGCCCAAAACAAGTTAGGACGTTTTAGGAAATGCGGAGTACTATCGAATATTGACAATTATATGTTTGGAGATTTCTAAAACTTTATCTCAGTTTACAGAAACAAAGAAGGATTTCGACTAGGTACAAGAAGTACAAGAAGCTTTCAAGAACTGGATGGTTAGGTTGTTTAAAATCTCGTTACAAATGATTCGAAATTGCTCAAAGAATTTCATGTTTACATAAATGCTAACTTGCATGTAGTAAAGATTAGTAATTGTTCAATCACCTTATGAATAAAAAGTGGATCTATCAATATTTTGTGTGACGAGACACTCGCCAAGGAAAAATGAAGGTATAGTAATATGATAAGGAAAGGTCTACCAATTCTTTTTTCTTTTAAAGATTCAAAAGTATCTCTTAGGAACATATCTTTTAGAAATTTGGATCACTTGCCACTCCATTGTTTAATAAGTACTCATTGGGTTTATTGAAGGATATTGCATTGAATCTTACTTTTCTAGAATTGGATCCCACAGTTCAAATTAAACATTGGAGAATGCACTAGATGGCCGACCAAGTGTCGTAAATTCCAAGGGAGAATGACTGAAGGTATTGATAATGAACTTGTTGATAATCAATTTTTTCTT